>JBBPCS010000089.1:90097-136183 GCA_037974645.1 Hollardia meadi | reverse complement strand
CATGTTAAGTGTCATGAGATAACTTTGTTGTGAATTGGCGCTATACAAATAAAATTTGATTTGATTTGATTTAATATGACATGAAGTTCAGTTAGCTTTGCACAAAAACAGCTGTTTTAAAAGTTACTTTTATACTTACATTTCGGAGCCTGTACTTTTTAACTTTTACTTGAGTAAAGAAGTTGAATCGGTACTTCTACTTTTACCAGCGTCTTTTTGTACACAAGTATCTGAAATTCTACTTGAGTAAAGTCCACTAAACCATACGAGGAGAGACGAAACGAGGAAAGATGTTTTAAGAGAAGTGAGACACAAGACAACAAGCTGCAGGTCTGTATTTATACTGTGACCTGCTCAGAGACACAGGAACCATTTCTACCGGCAGTATTACTCAATTAATCAATTATTCATTATTTGCATCTGTATTTATTGATATTCTGACTGAATTCAATATTTAAAAATTATGTTTTAATAATGGAATTTCTTTTATTAGGTTAAATGTTTCAGAGCAAATTGCAATTATGTAAGGCTGATAACTCCTGAGTGTCGGGTTTGATGTGTTACATCATTTACATTTTCCCTGAAATGTTTAACTGTAATAACTAATAACTGTAATAAATAATTTCTACTATTAACATTTCATCATAATTATAATCAGGGCACAAATGACAGATTATTCTAAATAATATAAAGTCATTCTGTCAGTGGAAATGGTTCCTGTTCCTCTGAGCAGGACTCAGTATAAATACAGACCGCAGCTTGTTGTTGACTGACAGCTGATCCAGCTGCGATCAGCTGATCCAGCTGCGATCAGCTGCCGCCGTCATCGGACACGGACGTCGCTTCACAGGAAACGACGTCTCATTTCTCCTACAACACATTTCCTCGTTTCCTCTCTCCTCGTTTGGTTTCCTTGCGTCTCTCCACATATTCTCGGGGGGAGATATACGTTGCTCCCGTTTCTGTAATCTTTCAGTGAGCTGTCATTTGGGACTGTCATCACCTGCTGCGCTGAGGATTGTGGGTCAGAATAGCCAGAAAAGCATGCTGGTTTACATACTGCAAAATGGGATCGGTTGCGGTAGGAATTCCTGGTATTTTTGGCATACTGCATTTGACACACTATGTATTGTGACATTCCAAAATGGTATATGGCTATGCAGGGTATCCCAGTGTCATGCGCCTCCCCCTGTCTGTGTGTGTGTGTAATTGTTTTGCATGGGCGTGGCTTACCGCTATCTAGCACCTGGCTAATCACCACACCACACAACTCATCACAGTATAAGAACCGCTGTCCCTCAGTCATTCGTCGCCAAATTGTTCTGCCTGCTACTGTGGTACTGACTCTCTGGCCGCTCGGTACTTAGCTACATGAGTTATATTTCTAGTGTTGTGCTTTTCTCTGGTGCTTGCTCTCACGTGTGCTTTCTTGTGTTTAAATTGCCAGTGCATTCACCGCCAGCCACCGCTAATCTCTGCCTTCAGCCTCTGCCAGACCAAACAACTCACAACCATGTGCCAGCGCCTTGCTCACCTCAACTCTCCATAACCACCGAAGCCTCAATAAAACTCCTTTAACTCCTTCCCAGTGTCTGTTTCTGCTTTTTCGGTCCAAGATACAAACAAACCGTCAACACAAAGTGTGTGCGAACATGCATACAGTATCAAGTTAAAACAAAAAGACCTAATTTTTATTTGTTTTTTTGCATGCAACATGACGTTATAAACTATACAAAAATCGACTTTTGGAATGTTAATTGATATTTCTTTTAACTCACCCCTAATTGTTATTTGTTAACTCATTTTTCATTTACACATTTTAGCCAAGACAATGACATAACAAATGGATAAAATAAGAAGGATGTAATGTTTTTCATTCATGTATTTTTGTGCCTCTACTCATTTTGCATCTTATTTTGGCTGCAATTTATGAAGAGGAGGAGGTAGTGCTCCTTACAGGCACAACCCAACACATGCTTTTACTAACGGGCTTAACAGAGCTGTTTGACAGAGACAGAAACTGTACACTTAGCCCTATATTTGTCAAGATATGACTGGTTTGATAATTATTAATATCATAAGCAACATGAATTCAATTTAAGAGCTACCTATCTCTGTGAAGAGCAAAAAAAAAGAAGCAAGCTTTACCTTTCAAGTCCAGTGAATATCTAATTCACAAAAGATGGATTATCAATATTTATAGGGTCCGTCCAGCATCAATTGCACCCGCATTTTTGACCAAAATATGAGTGAAAATGGATGCAGCACATCCAGACAATTTCTACTCAAGGTACAACTGAACTACAATAAATTGGATGAAATCAGTAAAATCTGTAGTAGGAGATTGAAAACGCACAATAATGAACACATTGAAATGCTTTCTACCAAGTCAAAATATAAATCAAATTCATTATGTTTAAATATATTTTTGGGATGCTTTGGGCTTTCAAAGCACCATATGATCATATCAGATCACCATATGGTCAGATCAGATGTGAGATATGATCCAAGATGGGCCTCAGGGTGTTTTACATTGTGGGCTTTTACAATATCAAATACTGTGTACATACACAGTCAATAACTCCAAGAGAACAGGGAGAAACTAGCTACACAGAAGGACAGTTTTTACATCGCCAGCAAAGAGCACTGACCCAATACAATAGTCTATATTTAATGGCACGGAACCAGTAGGTGTTAATCGTGTCGGTGGTCTTATCATTGGGTCCTGAAAATGTCATCAATAACTGTTATTTGCTTACTTATTTTCTTAATTTCGTCATCTTGATTCCCTGGGTTGGTTCTTTACTGTTGCAAACTGTTTCGTCACAGACATCAAAGTTAACAAATATTGAACACTGCTGAACCGCAGGGATCCCTTTTGATGGGAGACTGACAGCTTGGACTTGAGAGAACAGAAGCTTGCTGGCCTGTATGCTGTTAACTACAGTATTTTAATAGTGGTCACATTTGGACTCGAGGATGAACTGATCAAATTGTGACTTAAAATCACATTTTTAGACTTTTGTTCCATTTTAAAATCATTTTGGCATTCGGTCATAAAGTGTATATACAGGTAATGTTAATATGAAAAACTTTATACCTGTTATATGAATCATTATTGTAAATTCACTCAGGAAAAAGACCAATAATGGAATACTGAGAATTGCAGCCACGAAGCAAATAACCAGAAATTGGTCCATCAGTTTGAAGATGGAGAGTAACGATACAGGAAATATCAGAAAAGGAAAGAATAACTTATAGTCTCAGAAATGAAGACACAAAGTACAAAAGATGTTGAAATAAATGCCTGAGATATGAGGTCATGATTTAATTTGTGATATTACTTACACTCAGAGTAACAAATTAATTTAAAAATAGACTGACAGATTTTGCAAAAACAAATAAAAATGTTCGCTTACCTGCATTTGCAATATTAACCCAGTTCTTAGTTAATTCTTTGAAGTAATGTGTATCTTTAAGTAAGTATAATTTAAATGATGCAAATATTTATTTATTAGCAGCTCCACACTAATCCACACATCACACATCATAATTCCCAAACACAAGGTGTTGTATGTTATGGTCTGAACGATTGCAGAACAGGTTTACGTCACGACCACGTTGGGATGAAAAAAAAAGCGATGTGAAAGGGACGGCATCAAAATGAAAAAAAATTTAAAAAAAAATAGTGACACCATGCCTAAAGGCTGCTGTTTTGCATTTTGCATCAAACAATAAAAATGATTTTCTTTACTTCCCCGAATCAGAAACAATCTTAGTGATGATGTAACTAAAGGTTTTACTGTGAAAACTAATGACGCTACCAAAAAACACCTGCTTTTGTTTACCTGGTAATTCAATGAGGTAGTAGGACTGAAAGGACACCGATTAACCGCTATTTCTTGTTTTCTTCTATATAATGTCACAGATCACTTAAACACCCAATACGATTTGATGGAAATTTGTCAGGTGGCAGGAAACAAAATGGAATGCTGATGTTGTGGTGTGCCTGCTGCACGTCAGAACAATATATTGCTGAATGCATCTTTAAGAAGAGCTTGTAAAGTTATCATACAAGTATGTGGAAGTGTTTTATAAGGTATGAACTAGCTCTATTCCATGGAAACAGCTCAAGTCTCAGAAGTACAGGTTAGGAAATCTAGTGATATCCAAAGGGAAAAATAAACATGAGCAAAACAAAGATGGTGCTCACCCAAACGTTTAGTAAAAGCCTGGAGAAACTGCTAGAGATGTATACATTTTGGAAAACACATTTACAATGTCTATGGATTTAAGCATTTGTGTTCGACCTTTGGGTGCAGAGGCAATCAAAGATCCACTGAATTGAACAAACACCGGAAGCATCGGTTGTGTGACCAAAAGGTAATCGACTGGAGGTAATGGACCACCAGTCAATGGAGAGGCCATTCACACCTAATGGCAAAAAAACCCCATCTTAGAACAGAGCGGTTATGATCTCTCCCTCTGTCTTAGACCACTTGATAGCACGTGGCTGAAGGTCCACAGTCAAGGTGGCCTGTAGCACGACGATCTGTTGATCAGTGGAACAGTGAAAATCAAATTATAACATTTTGCAGATGATCACAAATGTATCAGAAAAGCTGATTAAAGGAAAGTAGATTTAAATAATACTTAAATAATAATAAAGAAGAAAATCAAGTAGCCTAAAAGCAAGCTTAAACCGAACACTGCCTTTTTTTCCCCCACTGCATCCAGTTTTTGCAGTAAGGTTATGTCTACTAGTTCAAGAATTAGCCGATAAATTGAAATTGATCACTAAAAGTCAACCCAAACTCTGGGACTCTGGGACAAGGCACATCTGGAGTTTCACCCAAATCCAATATTCACTCTCCTTTTACCTCTGCTTTGATCTCCACCAACATCTGGCTCTTTAGCTGCTAAATGTGACCCTATATTCACGAGCTAGATGCCAACTTTGCTGACTGGTTGCTGTTTGGTGATGAGCAGGTAAAGCACATTGAGTTTATCAGATCTTTCCCCCTGAAAACAGCTGGCTTCTGGGGCTGAAAATAAGTGATATAAGTGCAGTGATATTCAAACAGTAATTTTGTGGTAGCAAAAGCTAAAACAACGTGCTACACAAGATTGATAAGTTTGGTAGAGCTGAGAGAATAATCAGAGAAATGTAAGTAATTTGATTTACTGTTAATATATAAAATATGGATTAAACTAATTGATAAAATAGTTTAATCTATGAAAAGAAAATGGAGAGAAGCACTCAAACTTGCAGATTATGGTGTACATACATAATTCTTCTAATACGGAATGGGACATAATGCGACGTAACATTTTCTCACTTTTGGATAGAATCATGGATGTTGTGTTAGCATTCAGTGAAAATAGCCAACCCTAACATTAACTTGCTCCTTTGCCTCTGACAAGAGCACTCTATATGGGCATTTGTCTTTCACGTGTACTTCATACATATCTGATTACGAACGATGAAAAAGTGACAGTGAAAGATAATGACAGCTAGTTCTCTACCCTCCGCTAAACGACACTGCTGCTTTCTTTAAATTCTCGTTTTTGAACCTTTGTTTCATCTGACTTGCATCAGCCTCACATCCGTCATAAATCTGTTTCAATCCAATAACTTCATTTCAAAGATTGAGAGTGCATTTGTTTGCTGCAGGAAGCAGTGCCTCCTCATTTCCATTCCACTTTTCACTCTGCAGGTCGCTTCGGAGCAAGCCATCCGGTTTTCTGCCGTGATTGACAGCTCTGAGACACCTCACGATGACTCCTATACCTCTGTCATGTTTCGTCTCTTTCTGTTGCCTTCTCTCCTTTTCCATTTGATGCTCTTTGTCTTTCTAGCATACATGTCTGCCTCTCCTTAACCTCCCCAGGGACCCCTCTATCCCCTAGCCCTTGGAAACTAAAAGAGTTCATGCAATAGAAAGCTAGCTGAATGACTAGACACACACGCATATATATATATATATATATATATATACACACACAATTCTGTTTTTCCTCTTTATTCTTCCTTCTCCTTTAGGTTTGCTGCAAAGGCATCAGAGAGACATAGCTGAGGCCCCTGTGTGACTGACAGCACCAGAGCCTATTATGCCAAGTTTACGTAAGCCATTGCACCTTGTGACCTTCTGTCTTGGAAGCATCAGGACTGCACATTTTCACACATACAAAGTGTTTTGAGTGGCAAAGTGCTTCTAAGCATTGCTTGGGTCTTTGTTTAATTTTGGTGGACGTTAAAACAGAAAAGTACAGCCGCTTTTATAGTTTCAAAAGACAGCAATCAACTAGAATGGCACTCAGTAGAGCACATACCTCCGCCAAGGCCCAAACAGCCCTTTTATATTTGAGCCTTAGCAGTAACTCTGTTGGTACCTTACTGAATCCATATTAACTTAGCTACACATTGGTGGTAGTTGCAGGTTTCTAGCGCCATTTGTTACCGTACAGCAACCAGGAAAAGACTACCCCCCTAGGAAAACACATTTAAATCCACTAGATCCAGATTTTTATTTGGATCTGCACTAAGTTGTACACACTCAGATACCAGCCCTGTAAATATGCCGGATTTTTTTAATAATCAAGATCCATGCATTATGCCTTGAAAAATTAATGAAAATGTCTCACAAGGTTAAAGACAGAGATTTAAAAAATCCTGGATCTGCCCCCTTTATCCAGATCTGGGCCAAAATTTAATGGGTTCTTCCTTGGCTCATGCCCCACCCTTCCACCAAGTTTCCATTCAGTAGTTCTTGTGTTATCCTGGTGACAAATAAACCAACCAACTAATGGACACGGGTGAAAACATAACCTCCTTAGCAGAGGTAATAAATAAAATGGCCCAAATGAAATGATTGAATGGCCTACCTGCCTGTCTACTTATGCACCTTCCTACCCGTGCCCTCATTGCGTCATTATGTCCAGAGTCTTCCACAAGATTAGGTGAATATACTTGTGGAGCTGTTAGTGAGGTAGCCTCACAAGAGCAGCCTAAATTTCCCAATACTAACATGCTAGCTTGACAGCTGTGAGTGCTGACAATAGCCATGTTTGTTGCTTACATTAATTTTGATGATGTTTTCTTAAATGTAAATGAGACATGAGGCAGTTGGATACAGCAAATATAATCTCTTGAAAAAAGATGGATTACAAGCTAAGCTAATGGTATGAAATGGTACACACTTCCGGTCTCCTAAATGGGCGTGGTTGCCTCCCTCTCCCATCCCCACTGGGCATTTTATTACTGAGGGCTATAAATAATAAACACTGGATAGAGTCCTGGATTTAATGATTTCATCTTATTCTGACGCTCATTTTTATCTGCTAGCCAAATATGCATGCTACATATCTCAAGATTTTGCAAGAGTGTGTTGCTACAGTCTCAAACAAACATAATTTGACTGTCTGAAAAATGCCATTAGTGTCTGAATGTTTGGAAGATATTATGTGGCTTGTAAAATATGGGTCAAATGTTTACTTTGGTGACTATGGAGTGTAAGAATCGGTCATAATCTGTGCGCACCTGGACCTGCCTGAGTCTCCTAAAGGGGCGGCGCAGCGACGAAACTCATGTAACACAGATACAGGAAATAAGTCGCCATAAACCATCTTGTTCCCTGAACTGTCTCTGAATACAGTTAGTGATGACAATGATGCGCTGTACTTTCACAGAAGTGCTGAAGTTAGTTAAAACTAACTTGGACACTCGTACATTCAAAATGCCTGAATGCTGGTGGTGCTGGTGCTGCTCGAAACGTACAAACTCTAGCTTTAATTTGTAGTTAAACTGTTTACCAGGTAATACATGTGTCCATGGCAACGTAGCACCAATAGATTGGCCAACACTGGACGCTCTGTAGAACTGCAGCACAGGCTTGTTAATTGTCCATCTCTTCAGAGCGATGCAAATTTAGATCACCTGACAACCGCAGAAAAACAAAGAGAGATATGAGGACAAACTACATTATTTCAATCGTTAAAAACAGGGAAGTTCTTGCCTGAGCTCCACTTTGGCGATGTCTGTATATATCTCATGGAGAATACTTCCCCTTACACTGCCGCTAGGATGAAAACCTACAAAAGTACAGACAGCTATATGTATTTTAGATGTGGATGGGTCAATAATGCTGCCGTTGGGAGGTGAAGGACAAGGAATTGTTCATCGTCAAAGCAAAAGTGAGTGTTAATTAGCTAATGTTCGCTAGCGAAGTTAACGTTACCCAATGTTAGTTTCAGGATCACCGTCAGCTGTCACCGTCAGTCAGCGTTCTCGGGCAGTAACATTAGTGACAAGGCAGTAATATTTTGCTCAATTTAACACAATATCTTATGACATAAATTTACCCAAAACTTTTCCCAATGTCAGGTAAATAAAATAAATAGCATTAATCCACAATCTCCTCTCTGGGTTTTCTTTCTCGGATGGGATACTGAACACCAAGTCTACGTTGGTTAAGTTTAGGCACAAAAAACACATGGTTAGGTTTAGAATAGGATCAGTGACGCTTGGTTTCAAACGGTATGTGAACTCCAGTCTCCTGTGTGAAGGTTGTGTGCCACACGTCTTATCCTGATGCACAACGTTTATGTGACTTTGGTTAAGTATAGGTTATGTGGGTAGGTTTAGGAAAAGACTGGTGACGCTTGATTGCAAATGGGACGCGAACTCGGATCTCCTGGGTGAAAGTCGCGTGTGTGCCCCTCCACTCAACCCAGACCCTCCACACCTCTTGACGCTTTCTTGCTTTGTAAACTATGTTGCGCTACTCCGTCTTTTCAGGTCATTTGATACAGATGCGGACGGCTTTACACACAAAAGCTTTCAGTCAACCTGCAGCATGATGACACAGATTGGGCTTCAATTTTTGAAAATAAAATGCCACTAGAGGCCTCATATATCAGCCTCAGTGATACAGTGACGACCACCAACTTCCAAACCTCGACATCGTCATACATCTCTCCCTGACACTCTCCTCGGCTCCTGTCTCCTCACTTCTTTTATCAAACCTCCTCTCATGCTTTTTTTTTTTTTTTTACACCTTCCTCTCCAGGGACTTTCCCTCCCTCGCTGTCTGTTTGCGTCCCATCCATCGTTACCATCTTCTCCCTTCGTCTTACTCGCCTTTCCCTCTCGGGTGACTGGTGTGTCAGGGTTGACAGAGATGCTCTGTACCTGTCCAATCTGGTCCTGAGGGAGAATTGGTGTATGATGTTGACCGGGATGACGGACGCCGATGCCTGGAAATCCAGCACGTGAGGAAGGAAGAAAGCTGTCTTGCCTGGAGAAGAGAGGAAGCCTGTTGAGAGTATTGATGATGCCCTTGCATTCACCCTTTAACATATACTGTACCTCTAAATAACTTGAGGTCATATCCAATGAGGTTAAACTTACACGTTAAATGTCAGCTTGCATCATGAAATAATGTTGCCGTCTTTGGCATCATGTACTTTTAATTTGTAATTCATTGCATTTTATATATTTTCTGTTTGTAATAATGTTCGAAAATGTATTTGTGATCTTTATGTCTATCTTCGGTACCATCAGAAGCAAAGCACAAACTACAGAAATTGTAGATTTATAGATATAAAGATTTAAATGCTTAATTCTCAGAGTAACTTAATCTCCAACCATCTTTTTTCAGCTGCATACTCGTGTAAATGGCTAATTAGTATTGATCGATTCAATTCAAAATTGAATTGGGGGAGGAGAGATGCCAACTCTCTTGTTAACCTGCCTTTTGACCCCACCCCCATAGTAACAGAGAGAATGCAGGGGCAGAAGGGTTGTTTAGTTGATTGCCACCCCTGTAACAAAATAGAGTAAGGGTAACCATTGGGCCATGCTCCGGTTAAAGATCGCCTCCACACAGGTATTAAGGCAAAAAAAAAAAAGTTTTTAAAAATTCTCAAATGTGTGTCTGAGATGGTTTTTGCAAGAAAAAAAGAGAAGTATAATTACCACATTAAAAATGCTTAAAATGGCACCCACTCCTTCTCCCTCATTAAAAAAAAGCTAATTTCATATTGCCAGTCTGCTCCACGCAGTTTGTGTTTGGTTTTCATAGATTTTGGTTCTTCTAAATATATAAATGTGTTGTCCTGGAAAGAACTGGACTGCAACTGTCACAATTTGTATCATGTATCGCAGTCTTCTCTTGTGAGTTCCCAAAGAATGGGAGTTTGCCTGTTCATTCTTCCTACAGCTTTCCAACAGACTTCATGAATACGTGTGAAACTGATATATTTTGTTTCCCCTATAGGAAAGCCCTGGATGACTGCTAAATGGAGCCCAAGTACACAGCCTACAACTCAGATCTGTTTTGTGTGTAGGCAGGGCAGATGCTGACACTGAAGGCAGAGCTTGATGCAGTTCAATGATTTAATAATTAAAATGGACAAAGATGCTTACATGAGGTAGAGGCAGCCGAGGGTCAAAGCTGGATGAGCAGTCTAAACAGGCAAACAATAGCCACACAGGATGAGGGCAAAAAATAATCAAAATATGCCAGGGAAAGAAGGAACAAAGATCCAAAATCACAGTCAGAAAATGGGCTCAGAGGAACTGAGAGAGTGGGAAAAGCAGACTTAAATACAGAAGGGAGGGAAGGCTAATAAGGCACAGGCGAAAGTAATCAGGGCAATCACAAAGGTGGGGGGAAAGTACAATGACAGGAAGTGTAAGACAAAACATGACACATAAGGCTGAAATCTTCAAAATAAAACAGGAAACTACCAAACTAAAACCCCAAACCACAAAGATGAGCAAGTCTGTAGATTTTTAAGTCATGAAATGTCTTAACAGCTTCACAGGGCTGCTAGTACACTGGACACTTTTAGTCTTGTTTGAACTATACAGATGTAGCCATGACAATTACGATAAAAGCAGTTTCTAGAAGGCAGAAGCTGACAGCGTCATATCATCTCCAATGTAGATCTCAACAAAATAGACTCGCTTTCCAGAAATAGTTCCATCCGAACTCATGGAGAGATGGTGACAGTAGGTGTTTCATAAGAACAAAAGAGGTCAGAGAAGTATCGGTGGAGTCGAGTTTTCACTTTCAGTGTGTGTGCGTGTGTGTGCCACAGTGTACAGTTTTATCATGCAGGTCAGCCTCAGGATTAATGTTTTCATTTGAACCCCTGATAGAGAAGTATTGATTTTGCTTAATCACACTCTTAATACGAGAAATCCACTGTGAAACATTAAATGTCCCAGTGAACTATTGATCTTTGCTTTGGGTCAAAAGCAGCTAAGATTTGAGACTAAAGTATCTGACACAGAGCAAAACAAACACTGAAGTTGGGTCATAGACAAGTTAGAAAAAGGGTTATTATTAGGGACCAGACAACAGAGCTGCCAGGGCCTCCTCCTCCTCCTCCTCCTTCTTCATCTTGTTCCTCTATCTCCTGCTCCTCCTCCTCCTACGGGGAAATCTGCCTTCCCATGCGTAGAAATTTACCAAATTTTGCACACAGTTCCAGTCCTATGCCAAACTTCCTCAGCTGGCTTTGTGTGCTAATAGTCCTGATGGTGGCGATCCATCAATCATCATTTCTTTGTTTAATTGACACCAAACTTGCTACACAGCATCTTCAGATGATCCAGCCCGATTTTTTTTACTGTAAACAGATACTGCGGCTTCTCACTGTAAAATTCTCCAATCTTCAAGAGAAATAATTTTTAAAAAATTTGCTATCATGGTAGATAATTTTATATCAAAAAATGAATTTCTGACATTTTTTGATTTTATCCTCATATAAACAATTGCAGTCAATGAGAATTCGAGCATCTTTAAACATCAATTTCTCGCATATAGAGCAGTCAATGTTTGTAAAAAATAAATCCTCCTGTGTTTCTCATTTGTCTTTATCCTCTTTCCTTTTATCACCCTTCTCGTCTTCCTCCTCATTTCTTTTTTTTTTTAAAGGATAACAGCCAAGGAGCATGTACACTGGGGTGTTGATGGGAGTAAGTGTGCAGAAGGGTGTCGAGATCAGGGGCCAGATGCATAAGATTCACGACTAAAACGGTGTATGTTATAAAGCTGTGTATACACCTGATTCGGACTTATAAATCTCAGTCATATGGAAAAGGGCTCACGTGCACAAGCTCCATTTCCACTCCTACAATTATCCATAAATAGAAACACTCTTAAACATCATTGTGCACATCGATACTTGCCTGACACTCGTTAGACCTGTCACTGAGAAGAACAGCAAAGAAGAACAAGTGCAACTTGTACACCAGTGGTCGTTATGACCGACTGTTGCGAACAGCTGTGGCTTTTCATAGCACCTGTCCCACCTATCCATCGCACTTACCTGTAAACCATCAGAGGGGCAATATCTCAGTCATCATTATGACATGACAAAAGGATGATTGATGATTAATTTATAGAGCTCATACTGAAACAGACTTTGCAAAATGACAACACAATCCATGAAATTTGCAAACCACCTAAACAAAACACTTTCACTCCGAGGTTACATCTTTCACCTTTTTATTTGATCATTTCACCTGCAGCTTTCTCTTGAAAACCGCGTGCACGCCTTGTCTGAAGTATGCTCGATGTGCACACATTCTCACCGCACACCCTTCTTTTATGAATATAAGTTTATCTCTGTGAGAATGTGTAGGCATGCTTGCTGTGCGTAAACATTGTTAATGCATGTGGCCCGAGGCAATGGTGAAAGAGGGGAGCACAGTGAGGACCCCTGCAGGATAAGAAGGGAATGACAGGTTGACTGCCAGCCAACTTTGGTTAAGTTTAGGCACAAAACCTACTTGGTTAGTCGCTTTACATTGCAGATACATCCAAACCTTGTGCGTCTACCTGACGCCAACGGGTACACCGGGGACGGGGACGCGAGGGGCCGTGACAAAACGGAAACATCCGAAGAGATGGGGATGAGAACGGACTGTTGATACAAACTGAACAGAGAGCAGGAGGAACAGAAACCAATAGAGGGCTGACTATTTAATTTAGCGGGTCCCAGGGCCCCATTAATCCAGTCATAGATTACACTGAGGGATGTCAAGGTTTGTGCCAGAAACGCTAGGAAAGGGGTTGGACCTAGAGGCAGACGCCACAGGCAGAGCAGGTTCAGTGCTGTTATTTATTAATCAAAAGGAAAACTCACAGGTAGTTAGGCAGGCGAGGGTCAAAATCAAGAATAGTCCAACACAGGCAAAAATTCAAAGTCCAAAACATAAGCAAAGTCCAGGAAACAGAGAGGCAAGAAACACAGGAAACGCTGGAACGAAGGCACACTAGGTAACACGACGAACTGGCCACCAAAGAGGGGAGCAATTGGACTTAAATACACGAGGAAGAGAAGGTTAATAAGACACAGGTGAAACAAATAAGGGCGGGAAAAGAGCAAAGGGAAGAAGTGTAAAGCAGGACAAGGCACACAAGGAAAGGACTACAAAATTAAACAGGAAATAACAAACTAGAAACTCAGAGTGATAATACAGGAAAATAAACTAGAAACTCAAAACCATAACACAGGAGATAACACAAACTTTACAGGCATGTTTATGACAACCAAGATCATCAAATAAATATTACACTCTGGTGGCTATTTCCCCAGTCATCTGCAGAAACGTTCCTAATGAAGTGGAGCAATGCTATACAAAGCTGAATCCTCCATGCATTATTCAAGGCACTGACGGATCCAGCCTATCTTTACATGCCATGCAGCTTCCAACAGTCTGCTATTGTTGGTGCAGAAAGGCTAGCTGTCAGATTTGTTGAATTAGCTTCACCATGGACAGTTCCAACTTTCTCCACTTCCAGAGAGACAACGGGAACAGGCCGACTGCCAGATCTCATTAGGCTCAAAGATATTCAGACGGACAGGCTGGGAGAAGCATCAGATCCTCTCAGATTTAATTTGTTTGGTTCAATCGCGGCAGGCTGATCGCTTGTAGACGTAGGATGAAACACGCAAGAGATGCCTCATTCACTTGTGTTGACAGCAACTCATTTTCTTACTCAGACAATATGGGTCTGTTTGTGTCATTGTGATCAAGTGAAAATAAATAAAAGGAAATGTGATAACAGCTTTCAGTGAGTCTGAGTTTACATATGTTAACCGCAACAAAAGTATCATCAGACAGCCTTTCTAGGCCTTAAACCTGTATTTACATCTGTTAACAGCTGAAATAGCATCAGTCACATCTTTTTTCCTGTGTAAACCCAAAATAGGACCAATGATGTTGCCTGAGTTGGGATTTAATTCTCAGCTTTAAAGTACCTCAAACACGCCAAACAGATGTTATTTGTTCTCCAAAAGCGTTTGATCATTAAACTTGTAAACAGAGCTCCGATCAAGTCCGATGTGTGTTTTTCTGCACAAGAAGCTCTTTGAGAAGAAGCTGGGCCTTGAACAAAAGAGAGAGACAGCGCGCTGATTATAATTGCCTTACCTGAGGGTAGCATCCAGCGAACCGACTCGAGCGATGCGGAAAGTCAGCAAGTCCCAATTAAATTCAACACAGACGATGAACAAAGCTCTTGCTGCGCGTGTTGTCGGCACAGAACAAAAGAGTGATTAAAGCTTCTTGTTAAGGGGGGAAGTGTGACTCATCTGCCTCAAAGCAGGGCAAATTTTGGATATCTAATAAGTGGCTAGGGAATTTCAGCTAATGCTTTCATTGTTTTAATCTATCTTGAAAATATAACCCCAAAAGTAATTTGCCGTTATGTAGTTCAGCACAAACTTCTGTGCCTTTTCGAGTGGCAGCAGGCCCAGTGAGCGTCTCTTCAAAAACAGATGGATTCAAGCTGTTACGTCACTGCAGGTCAGGTTCACACAGCCTTTCTAATCAGATATTTTTGAGTGCATGTGGCACAGAGCAGTTTATAGAACACACTTCCGATTCATTTTTTTATCTCAAAAATCTCAGGACTTGAGACCTAAGACTAGGTCTCAGACGGTTTGGGACACATCCAAGCAGAGAAGCAGAGAAGAGGAAATCATAATGCAGGTGCCGTCGATTTAAGCTGATTTGAGATTTATAGATCACAGGTGTGTACGTTACAAATGGGATTAATAGAACCTGCTTAAGCAAGGTTTTTTACTTTCTACATCTATTATATATCGAACACAAGCACATTGTCAGAAATGATCATAAGACTACAGTCAAGTATAATCTAAGAACTTTTTTTTTTTTTTTAGAAATGAGACCCCAGATTTGCATTGCGCCCCTCAAACAGGCAAAAAGCATGAAGAATCTGGCATTTACAGATGTGTTTTGGGACACATTAAAGAGGCACTGCACAGACGTTGCACGTAAAGGACAGTATACTCATTGGCACTAGTACTTAGTACTTAGCTGCAGCCTGTAAAAACAACTACACAGTGTAAAACAAAAGTGCATACTGAGCTTCTCTAATCTCTCTCTTCATTCAGGGTGATTCTAAAGCATCAACTCTCACCTCTGTTAGACTGGTCAACACATTCTGTGCTTCAGACATACTGTGGGAAGGAGTGAGTAAGTGAATTTGAGAATCAGTGTAAAAATGAAGTCAGGACCCAAAATCCAGATGATCAAATGGCACTCCACTTTTCTGAGCACAGTCTTTTGAGGGTTGGTGTTTTAAACCATTACACCCAATTATATAAAGGCTATTAATGTCACTTTTCTCAGGAACGTTTTGTCTGTTACGGGTTTTAAATTGTCTCCTGTGGCTCAGGAGAGGCGCTGTCAAGTCGAAGAACGGCCACAGACTTATTTTTTGATCAATCAATTAGGCAGAAAATCACAGTTATTTATAAAATATTATTTTGATGTAGAAATGACCTCATCTCTCAGCAAAGTCTAGACTTGACACAAATGATTTTCCTGCTGGTTATGTAGAGGTATTGCAGTTTGAGACACATATGCGTCCGAGCCTGTGGTGAACCTTGCTTGACCTTTATGAACAATGTGCTAATAATTATCAATTAAGATGTGAGGAATTACTTTTTGTTTATATCAGCCACAGTTCCGTACTTCCGCCCCACCTCGTTCACTGCAGCGGTGACACCCTCCCAAGCTGCATCTTTGGCTTTGTTTATCAGCCCACTATATAGACCACTAATAATACATGTTTCCTGGCCTCAATCTGCTGCTCATCATCAAGATGATCTCGTTTATGTTCAACATCTTTTATGAATCAAACGCAAGCACACTGTCGGAAATGGCCTTAAGACGTTCAAGTATAAATATAAAAACATTCTCTGTCTCATGCGGCAAATGCAGTTTGACTGTGCTTGTAGGTTAGCGTTCTCATGTTCACAGCTGTTTTGTGTGAAGATTCAATTTTAAAAGTTGATGTAAACAGATGCCTAGAAATTGTGCATCTTCCCTGTTGGGGTGTTCTTAATGAGCAAATCAGACTTCATTCATAAAACACACTGACAAGTTAATCATTGAAAAAAGAGCAAGAATACTGGAAAGTGTGAAGACACCTGGTGATGGTAAATTGCTTCTTTTAAAAGTGTTGATTCAAAATCAAGGCTTTGACACAAGACAACATGTTGCAGGAGATACTGTATAGCTTTCATTCTGGACACATTATAGGAGTAAATACAGTATTTCATAATTGTTTGCTATGGTGTAAATTCTGAAGCTTTTTCTTTTCTCTTTTTTTTTTCTTTGGTTGATTTTGATAAGTGCCATCAAATTACTGCACTGAGACAACCAGAGCCTCAACCCGTTCATGGTCTACGAGTCAATTTCAGGAAACTTAACACATTTATTTTTCAACAAAGTCCAACATTTAGACTCTTAGTCCGGCAGTCATGGAGCATACCGATCCCTTCTTTGTAGAGTCTGGCATCTTACACTTCCAAAAAGCGGTCCATAGCAGCGATAACGTCATCATCACAGTTAGAATGGCGACCACTGAGCTCCTTCTTCATCTTGGGGAAACTAATAAGGCGGGTTCAAATTCAAATCTGCATTCCTAAGCTCTTGACGCTGAGGTAGATGAGTGCAAAAAGGCCTAAATGCCACCGATTTCTGCACAATCACGTCTGAGCTGTTGCATGGAAGAAGAGCTGTATGACTTTTCTTCTTCTAACTTATCAATCACCGCTGAGGTCACCAGTCCCCAAAACTCCCCACTCCAGGTATGAAGTGAAAATAAAATGCTTTTGTCACTTCTGATGAACAATACATTTTTCTGAATCATGAACCTCTAATGTCTGCCATCTTGTTGTCTCAATATATGGTTATATGTTGTTTATACTTTTATCCTTTTATCTTTCTGTCAATTGGATATATCTGATATTTTTATCTTGCCGTTTTGTTTTGTTTTTTCTTTTCTTCTCTGTTCAGGGACTGCAGATGAAAAATAGCCATTTGGCTAACTCTGGTACATTTGCAGAAATGTTTATTAATGTACAACCTGCCAAATAAACCAAGAAAGCAATGTCTACTTTAAATATTACTCAGGACAGCGATCACCTGTTGGTGATTTCACATGTTTATGTTGAAGTGTCCTCTAGTGGACAGAATGTGTAACAACCATATGCTAATATTTGCATTGGCACATGGTAATGTGCAAGCCTATCTACAGTGTATAGGTAAAGTTGAGCATTTAAAATGTGTATGTAATTTGAATTTTAAAAACAAAATCACAGTATATTAGCATTTAGCCCAAAGCATTAATAAATCTAAGATTTTGAAAATCTTTCATCTGTTACTACAAATTGCAGAAGGTACAACACTTCAAAAAGTCTGACCCAAAAATATTCACGGTGTGACCTTGGTACTCTCAGTGGTACAGCCCTGGAGCGGACTGTATAACATAAATAAAGATGGACGGCGCGTCTCCACTTCCTCCCACTGTCCATAAGTGAAGCCAAAATATCCCCCATACGAGCGCTGCCATATTGTGTTGGTGATGTCATTTGGAGCCAGAGTCTGTGGAGTAGTAATCGAACGGTGGAGCCGTGGTATCGAGTTCCCGCCCGATTCAATCGTGAGCAGGGCTCAGCTGTCAATCATGACATTTCACCCTGTTTTTAAAGCATTAGATAAGTAATTAAAAACAAACTGATCAGAAAAATGAACACTTGAACAAACATCAACGTGATAAGAACTACCTAAAATGACAGAAACCATCTTTGGGAAAACTTTATTTGATGTGCACTTTTGCGAGATTTATGACCTATACTGCAGCCAGCCACCAGGGGGCGCGCGACATGTTCATCTTTATATACAGTCAATGTGCAAAAATAGTTGGTGGGTAAATCTAGATGACATCTGAGTGGCAGAAGATGCAGATGTATAAATACGACTGTTAGTACTTTCTAAAATGAAGCATTTGGAACTTTCCCCTTTCACACATGAGCTTCCAACAAGAGCGGAGCTCTGTGCTATAGGTGCACCATTACGTAACTGTTCTACTTGTGAAACACTGCTGAAGTACGCAGCCATTACCCAACTGTTGTACTGCTCGCGACAATGGCCCTGGGACAGCGGCAGCACAGCTAGATCAAACAGTCGTGCTAAATTAAAGAGCGGGTTATCAGACCAGGCAGGAGTGTTTGATGTGCAGAGATGAGATGCATTATTATGGTAAATAAGCCTCCCTTATCAAACTATTCCTACAGGGCCCTCTGGCTGTGCAGCCCACAGTAATGTATGCCCTTGGTCAGGCAAATACATGCATGTACACATAGACACACAGCAGCAGCAGTAGCAGCAGAGGGCATAAACACATCTCTGTTGATCCTTTACACTCAACTCCAAACAGCCTCCTGCTCCCCAAATGTCACTCAGTCTCTGGGATAATTTGTTTGTAATCATTGGCAAAGAGCGGTCAAAATGTCACCCTTTTCCAAAGAGGATGAATTCTGATTGATTTCCAATCAGCACGAAGACAAAATGTAAGTGCTTTTTTGTGAGTCTCTCTGTGTGTGAGAGAGTTCTTTTATTGGTGTGGTGGTTAAGATCAGAGGGAACATAACGCAGCATTGCAACCCCAAAGGCGCATAAACAGACCCTGAAGTCTGTAGGCGGGGCACCACAAAGCATGCATCATTGAATTTTTACAACTATTATAGTGCATTGATGACACTGAAATACATGATGAATGATTCAAGATCCAGTCTGAAAATTGGTGTCAACATACGAAAACCAAAAAAGAGGACATCTAAAATGAAGACATGCATAATATTCTCTTCATCTGAAGTGATCAAAGGCAGCGGAAAGAGTTAGAATGAGGAGAAATTAAGGAAACATACTCAGATCTAGTGAAAAACGAGTAAGTAATTCATGCCCTTATTGTTGATCTTATCCGTTGTGTAACTTATTATTTATATTGGGGCTACTGCGAGATGTTTAAGTAACACCTTCAATAGAAAAGGTTTCAGTGTGATGATTTGTGGTTGGTAGGAGCAGAAAAAACGTGTTTTAAGAGTTAACATGGGCAGGGCTTTCACTCGATGTGTGTGGAAATCTGCTCCCCTCATCGATATGTTTCCCCTTACCACCGGGACTTGAGAGGGCTCTTTCCACCGAGTGTTTACTCTACTACTCTTTACTCTAGCCATGTTGCTAACACCGTCTTTGCAATGACAGCGACAATAATGATACCACTTGGAAAAGCTGCGGGGAGATAAGTCTATTTCTACTTTAAGTCTACTTACAAGCTGCGTTGGTCACATCAGGACCATTTTTTTCTGACACAGGAAGATGACGTCCCCAATCTTGATCTTGCCTACAGAGCCCTGAGTGGTTAATTGTTTTTATACGAGGGAAGCGGCAGTCGACAGCATTTCAGTTTCAGGAAAGAAATCAGAGTTGAGCGCAGTTAGAGGTCTAACTAATCTAAGGTCAGTGTTATATCAGTAAGTGCCTGTGTTTTGTCTCATCGACTGCTGTAATACATTACAGTCTATTATTAGTCTCTATTTACTGCTGGTACAAAGCACAGCTGCATGGCTCTGAATTGAATACAGAAATAGAACTCGCTACTCCAATTTAAGCTGCATTTAAGATTCCTTTGTTAACTTATAAAACAATATATGTACTTACACATTCTACATGCAAGTAGGCCTACATTGCACTTTTGGAATATCTTAGCTGAGGATCTCAAGTAAGTATAGCTCTGCAGCTGACGAAAACATGGGAAAAGACAAAACAACAAGCAACTGAAGAAAACGTCAGCATGTCCGGACGCAGACACGCATTAGCCATTCTCTTATTACTATAGTATTTTGAATAATGGCACATTATGTCTGAATCATGCAATCATTATGTTAAAACCACTGACATAAATAAAGATGAACGACGCGTCTCCACTTCCTCCCACTGCACAAAAACGAAGCCAAAATATCTCGGATACGAGCCCATTTGGAGCCAGAGTCCGTGCAGTAGTGACCGGGCAGTGGAGTTGTCATCAGCATGTTCTGTCCAGTGCAATGAGACTGTGTGACCTGCTGTTTACCTGCTATCTGTGTGTTTTTCCCTGTTAGCATACGGAGAGAAGGATTTTTTTTTTTTAAATTTTTTTTTAACGGTTTCGACCTCTCGTTCTGCTTTCAGTCGTAGAAAACAAATTTAATCTGGCCACAAATAAATTGCCAGAGTAATTACTTGTGAGTGAGAGATGATGTATGCTTCACTGATTGAATTAGTCAACTTAGCAGCAGCCACAGAGAACACTAAATGAAGACTCGAGAGAGAAAAACAAAACAAAACATATCAGCATATTAAAATCATTTATTGTGCTCCAGAAGAGTAATTACTATTTAACCAGAAAGAAAGACAAGTGACAAATAATCTACATTACAAATGCCAGACCAGCTCACATAGTTGCCCCGTTTTACATGGCATTCAAACAACGAATCCGCCTTTAGTTTTCAGACTGCTCGCAAAAACCTCTCAGAACGAATCGGAGGTTTTGGTTGTCATCGTTTCCGCTGCGATCTGAGGTTAGAAAATGGCACGTTGCGTTACATTCATTCGCAGTGCTCGTTTGTCCCCTCCCTGCACGTCCCGTGCACTATGGCACAGACTGACTGTCGAAAACAGTCAGGGCGGATTTACACTGGAACAAATGTGAAGCGCCCCCCCCCCTCCCCCAGAACAGAGTTTCTTGAGTGTCTTTAGTCCCAAACTGTGTGGATTCATAGTCACCTTACCAGACTGAGTCATTTAAACATACTGGTGTTGGGATTCAACAGAAATTACTGAAGAAATGCTACCTGGATACGTTCGCAGTTGCCCTCTTTGAATGATAGATACACACTTTGAAAGGAAAGTGACATTGGATTGGGGAGTCATTCTCAACTCTGGGGCTTTTATCTTACATCTGCCATTTGGATGTGAGCACTGTTGTTGCTTCAAAGCAAATGTTCTTACAAGCACACCACCAATAAATCCAAATTCAAGTCTTATTCAGGACAAGCCAGATGTCAACTGACACATAAAAGAAACACAATATTAAAAATCTTAACACAGAAATTAGGCACATTGCAGAAATAAACATTGATGGAAAAGATGTGTGCAAGCCTCAGTTATTGACAATGGAGCAGAATTTTAACCGAAAAAAATAAATATTATTAGCATATGAATTCCCATGTAATGCCCTCAATAAGGGCTGACATACATTTGAAGGGGGTGTGTTGTAAAATATGTTCTATAATATAACTATGCCATTGCTTCTGTGCCTTTTGAAAAGATGTCTCACCGAACACACAAACAAACACACTCCTGCTGGATGCTGCACCCGTATAGCGTCCTCAACATGACCGCTAAGTCTTGGGGATGTATTCGAATTTTCATGGTCTAACAGACATGAATTCAGTCATGGACCAGAGGCTGATTTTGAAAAAGTATTTTTTTTTAAAAACAAAACAAAAAACAGGTGTATGTTTATGTTTTGATGGTCCAGTGAACTTAAAAGTTAAATACTGATGTCCTCAGAGAGAAAGTCATAATGTTCCCTGTTAAAATTGCCACAGCATATAAACAATATAAAGGATGCAATTAAATTTCAGCCTCATTTTTTCGTGTTTTATTTGCACGTTTAACTATCCAGTCATGTTTCATTGTTATTAGGTCTTAGTTTAAAGGCCTAATGTTTCCTCTATCAAAGGGTAGGTGGGTGAGTTGCCCTGTCTCTAAATAGAAAATTTAAGCCAGCTGGGTTTCAGTGGAGAGTTTTACTGGCCCATGATGGTTTATTAAATGCTATTCACGTCTTCCACTTTGACAAGAATAACGTCCTGGGGAAATACTGAATACTTTGTATTGCTGATGGCAGCCTAAAAAACATTTCCCATTTTCCCCAGTTCATTCTTTCATGTGCAATTCCAGTTTTTGCCCTTTGTGGTTTGCAGTGGGTTTTTTTGCTCTCCAATAATCCTTTTTGAACAGGATTACTTTTTGGTTGAAGATTCAGGTATTTGGGCAAGATGTTGGACTATAATCAAAGAAATCATTGTAATTTTCATTTTCAAGTCAGATGGACAGATTCTAATGTAAACTGATACAAACAATTTAGGCCCAATGTTTTCATTCACAATGGATGAGCTGCATTATAGGATTATACCTGTAGAGTGTAAAAACGAGTGTAAATTGGTACTGCGTTGTATAAAAATAATACAATCTCTTGAAATCGAAGTTAACGTGAATGACAATATTGCTTGTCTGCCCTTACTTTCCAAGATGGTTTAAAAAGAATTATCTGATTTTTATAAACTATTGTTAGCTCTAGTCTGTTAAGTCCTAGCCCTTGACGAAAGCATGTGTTGTAATTTACGGTTTTTCAAAGCAAGCAACATCAACATTAAAGGTGCCCTGTGGAGTTTTTGGCCACTAGTAGCGCTGTTGAGCAAGGTTTTAATGAGAACGTCACAGAATTGTTGGTAACTCATGCTCCAACACCACATGCACTTGCACCTGAGGAACATGGGGGCTACATGACTTCCTTTTCTGACTGTTACAAGGGCATTGCTGCATATTGACAGTTGGAGAAAGTAATGCACAATAAAAACCAGCAATGTTCAACTACAGAGGAGAGAAAAACAGAAAGGTAAAAAAAAAAAAAAAATGCAAGTTTCCAAATACACACGAAGAAAAAGTTTGCAAATGTTTAATGAGGTAGTATGCATATGATAGAACTTTAGGAAACAATGCATAAACCAAATGATGAAAACTTCACAGGGCACCAATATCCAACCGACATGTGTACATGTGTCAACAAGTAGCCAGCTGACACATGTGGCCTATAGCTTGCTAACTCAAACGTAGTGAGAGTTAATGCTGAGAATGTTGAAATAAGCTTGTCACAGAAAGCAGATGTCCTCCAATATGGCTGCCGATTGAAACACCTAAATGGCTATGTCAGATGCCTTGTTTGTATTTATGTGAGTTTGTTAAGTTTGCTTTGACGCAGTAGCCTGTTATGCATTTACTCACATGCCATGCTATCTATCTATCACTTTTTCGCAGTGCTTCCCTCTCATTGAAGCAGCTGAATTGTCTCTCTGCAGACAGTGAGCGGTTCCTCCCAGTCTTTTCTTTTTTCTGCTGCCGTGTATTCCAAATGTTTCTCACTTCTTCTCAATCTCCAAGGATGCAACGACTAGCTATGCTTCAATCATGCTAAGGTCTACTGTAGCTGACTTTCAATCTCCCACCCAACACTCTCTCTTTTTTTCTGGTCTGCTTACGTGAGTTTTCAGTGGTACAAATTATGCTGTCATTAGCTTTCTCAATCTTTGCAGCAAGTTCTTCTCTTCAGGAGTGTAGAGGTCATCCGATTCTTTTGCTTTCTGAAGGTGCAGTTCCTCTCACTAATGATACTGCTTCAATTTGCCTCAGTAACCATGCCTCTCCCTGGTCAGTGGTTAAGCTATTTAATGCATTTCCTCACTTACATAAGCCTTGATTCATGAGTCATTGCAGCACCTCCTCTACAACACCTTCTTAGTCTGCCTGTCTAGTTTTAGATCCTCAGGCAATACAGCAGGACTGCTTCTTCTGTGGAAGTAAACTAGGACTGCTCTCTTTGTCTACCGTCACACAGGCTAAATCTTGTTGCACTTGCCACCATATATTGAGTTCACAACAGCTCCCAGCAATTTCCATTTTTAAATTCAAATATGTCAGGTGCTGACCAGAACTTCTCTCCCGTATGCTACAATTGGCGTGCATTTCACCCTTATCATTAATTAGACATTTGAAAGCATGGCAACATATAAATTAACATCATCCTCAGCTGTCAGCTACTAAGCATCACCCAGAAACTGCTTGACTATTTATACATCAGTGAAATTGCATGTTTTATTCAATGGGTGGTCCTTGCTTTTCCCCTTTGTCGTTTCTCTGGAGAGCAGTGACTGAATTGAGCGGGTGCTAACTACTGTTTTCCAGCAGTACTGATTAGGTAACGTAGAGACAATTAAATAAAAGTATTAATTACTGCATACCAACATTGTGCATGCTGACCAGTCATTGACATTGTATTTAATTCATTTTTAAAAAAGCTACTATTTGCAATCCTTGAGTTCCAAAGGGAAATGGTTCATAGTTTAGTCGCCTTGTCGTATTCCAGAATGTAGCTCCCCTGAGAACTAAATACCTTTTTTTCTGTTTGCATTTGCACCCTGAGATGCTAGGCTATTGGCATAGCAACGCCACTTCTGTGCGGCATATAACAATAATTATTTGACTGACATTTGTCTGTGATTTGTTTTTAAGGCTGCATGTTGTTTACAGTTTTAAAAAAATGCCAGGTGACGGTACTGGTACTTGTGTGTTCAACCAATCAACTACACTTGCGTCTGGAACAATCACTGTACACTTATGTCACTCAAGGTTTTTCTTGTGCTGGGAGAGTACCTACTCTAAAGTAGGAGCTTAAAACAGGCCCTCAAAACAGCGCTCTAAGAACTATGATTGTTCCCAGTTCTTGCAGTGCGGATAAAATAAAAAAGGGGTTCTCAGAACTATGTTCTTTTAACTATTAAAAGGTTCCTCCGGTCCCAGATGTTGTATCTTAAATCTGAGTGTGTGTCGGGCCATCATTGGTTTTTTAATAGTAGTATATTTTAAAATGACTATTTATTTAGAACTTCTCGGTCATCACACTCACTGTCAGTAGGCTATCCAGCCAGCATCAGCATTTCCCTTTCTTCCATGGTTCACCTCCACATCTTGTGAAATGTATTTCAGCCATTGACATTGAAGTTTTTTATATGGATCCACTAAATCTTGATTACACTTTAAAAACACTTTAAAAAAAAGCCCAGGCCTAATTACTTAGCACATATGATTGTGTAAATGTTTTTATTCGTATATGTTTATATGTGTGTCGGCAGTCAACAAAGGGCAAGCAAAATGCTAGAACAAGAAAGCTAGTGGCCTGCCAACACAATGCCAAACAGACCTACTGGATGGATTGTCCCCAGATTCTGAAAGTCACACTTTTTTTAATGTTGTTGGCTTGTTTTTACAGACAAGGTTATTAAAAAAAAAGTCCCTGGCCCATGAGGATGATGTGTGATAATAGCCTTGGAATCTTCCTTTTGTTTAAATCCCAGATCAGGCCCTGGGGGTTCATTTCATCCAGACAAAGAATCTGGAGCAAATGATGTAATTAGTTTATTCAATTTAAATCTTATACCAAAGAGCAACAGACTGGATTTTATCTCCCAAGTCCAGCTGGTCTGCTGCAGTGTTATGCGGGGTAACAGTAGTCTGCACTTATTATTTTGAATGACTGCACAGTGCCTGTGAGCAAGCCAAAAGGGGCAGGATGTATTCTCATAACAGAGGCCTCCACACATCTACACTTTAGTGAAGGGAAAATAGGGAGACAAGCGTTTTAGCTTACCAAGTAGCATCTCTGCGTCAGCATACATATCTAATATCTGAGCACGATAGGCCTGCCATCCAGGGTATTTCCTCTCTGTTTTGAAGAGCACCGCTTTACCTCCACAATGACTCTTCAGCAGCTGGGTCTGACTGCGGTCTGCTTCGCTGCATGACACATCCTTACTCCGATGGCTAACATCGTTAGCTGCCGAGGCTTGAGTGACCTGAAGATGTAAGCGACGGCAGACAGCCTTGCAGGAGATGCTAAACTGGAAGCACTCAGCCCAACCTGTCAGCTCAGTATAAAAGATGAGACAGTAGAGAATCTTGAGTAGAAAAAGAGCGGTGCCAAAAGAAGAAAAGGAGTAGCTCTTTTGAAGTGAGGTAAAGAGGGTTGACTGTGGGTCTCAGCTGCTACTGGAGGCCTTTCTACTTCCTTCCCATAACACAAAGTGCCTCCAAAAAAGATCAACCATTGCTAATGATGAAAACTAGATGAATTGACCTTCCCTGACCCTAGCTCCTCCTCACATCTACCTGCTGTGCATTTCCACTCAGTGTGATCTGTCTGTGCTTGGCCTTTGACTTAGTCATGTAAAGGCATTCATGTTTTAAGAGAAGCTGGCTGGATAAAGGAAAAAAGAGAAGTTACATGGCTCAGAGATTCACTCTTCACCAGATTTTCCACAAGTTTCTCCCTCTATTCTTTCAAACCAATGGCCATCCACTGTGTCACTCAACAACACAACTTCTAAAGAAAAGGAAAAAAAAAGGGGGCGATGGAATAAACAGTGCAGGTAATTACTTCTATACAGTAAAGTGGTCCAATAGGTAGAATAGCAAAGAACATTGATCTCAACCCAAGGTACAATGAGTTTGATTGATACAGAGTCATGTGATTTACCCACTATCAAAAAGTAGTACCAACACACAAAGTACAAAACTAGTCCTTATATGCCCAGCTCCACTCAAGCTATATTTATGTTACGCAAGAAAATGTTACCATATCCCTAGCCCCTCCCCTTTCTGTCCCCAACGCGAGCCCACAACATCCACAACCTGGAACTGCACTTCCCATGGTCCTGTGAGGGTGTGTGTTTTCCTGTAATCCGATCAGGAAATCCGTCTGAAATTGCTCCAATGTAAGGGAGAAGGTGAAAATGATTCTTAATAATGACATAATCAGCAGAGCAGCCATCAAGCAGATAAATTGTCATGCGCATCGTGCTAAAATATCCAATTATCCTCTGTCCCCCAGCTCTCTGTGTTGAAGTTGAAACTGCCAGAAAGCCAGTATGTGGATCCCCACTTCCCACTGGTTCCGTCCTGCTGGCAGGTTTTGCAGTATTAGACACCCCCTCGAAGAGAAGAGGGCTTCAACAGCCTTGGTGCTTAGTGTACAGATCTAGATATGTAAATATGTTCTATACAATAAAATCGTTCTTGATCCTCAAAAATAAATGGATGAATGGTATCTGTGACATTTTTTTTTTCCTCAAAATGTTTCCATTGTGCATACAGGGTTTCTTTTTCCTTGAAGTTTTCAGTCCTTCCTTTGCTCTTTTAAGCAATTGTTTTGGCTTTATCTTACATAGCCTCCATTTAAGAAGTTAACACATGCCTTAATTAGTTACCACCACATCTTCTCTGTGCCCCGCAAACAGAGTAATCTGCAGTGTGATGCAAAAAGAAAACACTTTTTTTCTTCCTTTTACAAAGTGCTCCACTCTTCTCACCTCTGAGGCGCCGTCTGATGCTCTGTTCTGCTTCCAGATAATGCTGTCAAGTAGTCATTCGTCAAAAGAACCCAAAGGCCATATCTGTCGCTAGAAAGAGAAAGTAGTTTAGTGTACCTTGTTTTGCTGCAATATCAGAACAAAAATAATAATAAAAATCATCCTCCTCCTTGTTTTAGCTTGGAAGGGTGTTTTTCTTCAACTCCTTAGTTGTATTTTTTTTTCTTCTTGTCTTTTATTCTTTTTTACAAAAACATAATTTTTTTTTCCCTCTGGTCCAAACCCCCGTGACTATATTCCCTCAGGTATTAACAGGGTGTCATATAATCCCGGTGTAATTCCATGGGTGTCTGGCAAATCCAGGCTGGCGTTTCAGCTCCTGACATATCCATGTTTGTCAGCATGTTGGCCTGAAGTCTCTGCTGCAGCAGTGGCATACGATTTTGCCCCAGCCGTCAGAGTCATGCCTGCGTGGTGCATACACAGGGCTATACCCGCGTAGTGGAGTGTGAGTGTGGGTGGGGCAGGGTGTTATTCTGCCCACTGTTGGGAAAGGTGTTGAAAGAGTGGAGCGAGGTGAGCCCGCCCATGGTGCTGGGGATCATGGTTATGGTGTTTGGCGTCATGAGTGGGATGTCGTCCGGCGAGCGCCTCATGGCCAGAGTGTAGTCCGGCGGGCAGGCAGTCCTCAGCACCATGTCGTGTGGGTGCAGGGAGTCGCCCACCCCCCTGCAGTCCCGGTCCAGGTCTGAGTGCTGCTTCATCTGCAGGGACATGATCTCCTCCTCCTGAGTGTGAGCCAGGTCGTTGGCGGTGCTCCGCTGAGGGCTGCAGCGCCTGTGGACATCATGCCGTCGCTTGTCCTTCTTGTAGTAGAGTGCGGCAAAGGCCAGAATGTTGAGGAAGAGCAGGGAGGCTCCTACAGCAATGGTCACCGACAGCTCGGTGGAGTAGTCCCGCTGGTCCACCAGGTGTGGTTGGTTGTGACTATCCTGTGTCTCGGTGGGGAACGGAGTCGGGTTAGGGCGCTTGGTCACCAGAACCTTGGTCTTCGGGGTGCGGTTGGTGGCCTCCGGTGGAGGAATCTGAAGGCAGCAAGAACATTATTCATTAACACATTATTCACATTATTCAATCAAGTTTATAAAAGCTTATTCTGAAAAATAGTTCTTTCTCTTGTGAACAAAGACATTGATCTGGAAGCTCAATTCGGAGGCTGTTCTGTGAATAGATTTCTAATAAATAATTACTTCATCAGGTATCCAGGGCACCCAGAGTAAACAGACACAGGCACCACAGAAAGGCCCAGACTACACACCACAAGTTTTAAAACATGATGTACACAAAGTCTCAGAATCAAACAGGTTCAGAATTCAATACCTGAGGTGCAAATACACTAATAATACTTCCAATTTATAGTGTATAAAAATGAACTAATGTGAATCTGGGTGTTGATGGAAAAGATAATAACACTGATTCATTGTATTCTTTAATTGACTGCAGATTACAGAGTATCTTCTTAAATTATTATCCTCTGGCTCGCAAATCTGGGAATACTTTTTTATTATCAAGGGATGTCAGGGGAAAGGCTCATTAATTCCATTTTCAGTTATGTAAATTGATTCCATAATTCAGAAAGAAAGTAGTGGTTTGGTTTGTGGTTATGGTTTGTTTTCCCAGCGGTCACTACAAAATAACGTATGAACAGTTTGGGCATGTCGAAACTTAATTGAACTTAAAACTACAATTTTATGAACTGATATCACCTGAGATCCTGTTTATGGAGGTCGAATGTATTGAACCCCTGCAACAGCTGATAGTAAAGCTGACGGCTAATCATGTGAGCGGATGTGAATCTCCCTCCCCATCATGAGATGAAACTACACCTCTGCGCGACTTAAAAGAATCATTTGTCATTATAGCACACTAGCATGCAGACATATCATGTCTAACCACAGAAGTAGGAGCTCAAAAGAGGCACTTGAGAGCAGTATTAGACAAGAGTTGGCTCCACAAACAATCTGAGTATTGCATTCGGAAATTTCTCATTTAAGTCGCTTGGATCTATTTCGAAACCCGTGTTGTGCTGTGGAGGGAACGACTCAAGTAGTTAATTTGTGACATATAGATGATTCAGTACTAACCTTGGTGGTGGTGGGGATGAGCTGGGTGACCTCGTTTAGGCTGTGCAGATGAGGAACCAGCTCCAACCACAAGTTGACCTGAGGACAGGAGAGAAAATGTAGATATATCATATGTAGAAGCATTGACATTGACATTATATCTGGAGGAGAATGTGGTCATTTTCCCATCTTGGATGCTCATATCTCAAATTATTCTTAAATTCTTAGTCAGGTACTTTGCCTTTGAATTAAAATTAAGCTACATCTCGTAGCCACAACTAAAACTCACTACTTTATTTTGCAGATCAACAAAGGGCAAGACCGTCATCCTTGTATCTGGAAAATAATGCAAACAGGATAGCTCGACAAGGTCGACATAGTCTCGCTCTCTTTGGGTTTCCTCAGTGATCCCCAATAACTGCTGCCACAGTTAATCAAGTGGCTCAGGTAACTCTGGGTTTTCCAATCCAGCTGTGAGCCCATTCATATGGACGTTTCATAATCATTCAATATTAGCCAATCACATGTACCAACATCAGATCAGGAGCTGAGTATTTCATTAAAGTGAAATCCTGTCTAACTAAAATGCTGCATTTCTAATGTACTGTAACCATAGATGTTTTTTAAAGGGCTAGAGGTGGAATAATTTTTAAAAAAAACAGAAGAAAATTACAATCACCATGTATGTGCAAAGTGACTACCGGTCTACAGAAGAAACTGACAGGGGCAGATGTGATCTGATTGGTCAGTAGTTGGGATGTTGATACAGTTTGATCTGATCCTCTGAATTGTTCGCACTCAAGAGCATGTTACTAGTGCAGTATACTGAATGTTATCACTGTATTTACAGATGCACAATGTGAAAACCTTATGAAAACCTGAACACAGTTCCTATACCTGTGCAATTCAATCCAGGAGGGCTATTATCAGTTTTCAGTACTCAGTGTTCAACAGAAAGGGCATTCAGTCATAAGTGACTGTACCTTGTTGGCACGGTAGTGCTCTTTGACCCGGGGCTTCAAGCCAATATGCAGGTAGAGCTGATCCTTCTGGTTGTAGCGTGTCCATGCCACTTCTTCAAAGCGATTGGGCTTGGTGTGGATGAACTTGGTGTCCTGGGGCACAGGCTGGTTCGGGTCCCTGACAAAAAAAGAGTAAAAGAGGAAAGAGTTCTCAATGAAACAATTCCCTGAAAGGTGAGATTTACTGATGCTTTTAGGTCAGAACAAAACTCGAGCCCATTTGTAACATGTTGCCTCCCATGCATGATGCTGGCCTCTCCTGGCCATTCAGTAACAGGTAACCTTGTGTTGTTTGCTTTAAGACAGGAAGAATCTTATCTGATCTAAACTAGTGGAGTGGACCTTTGGAGAAAGCAAACCACTGTTTATTAAAATTTTAATGTTGACCTAAGTGTAGCATCTCCCTCAGGCTAATCGGTGTGATCGGTGTGATTATAAAACATACTGGAATGAAGTGGTGAGATGCAGCCCCAAGGTTTTATCAAATATTATTTATGGGTTTCTAAGATATCACACTTGATAAAAGCAAAAAAGGTCAAAAGCGGTATTATAGCTCAGAGATGATTGGTTTCTAAAGATTCTGATTGAATGAAAAGGTCTTCAGATAGGTAATAACCCCAGAAATTTCCCCAATTCAGAGTTTCATTTAAATGCTGAAAAAATGAGCAGGTCATGTTTTGTTTTTTTTATTTTGGACGCTGATAATTTCCATACATATGCTTTGGTAGTTGCTACAAACCAAACTCAGTGGACTAATGCCTACAATTGTATTGTTGTGTACCATCTACTTCAAGTAAACATTAGAATTATGACATATAACACAAGAATGAACTAAACTATATGTACAGGTCTGTAACCCCATGTGAACTTTCCTCTTATGTTCAGTATACAGGGGACCTTACAGAGCCACATGGGATCCTGGGCTAAATAGACCCACTTGCACTTAATCTGAGCAGAGCAGAGCCAGCCATGTGAGCTATGGAAGCCCATTCAGGACCCACTGAGCGCCCCATTGTCTGAGAGCGGCATATGGAGCCAGCCAGACCTCATCAGGAACACTCTTAACCATTCAAATTGGTGGCATAAATCTCCCAGGTACCCGGCATTCCACGTCAATTTGCGGTTATATATGTAGATCATTAGTGCCTTTCTTGTCCCCTCAGGCCTACTGGGCAGTGCACAGAAAAAGCCAATGTCCCCCCATTACACTCTCGAAAAACAATTACCGCTGTGACTATAGGCTGAAAGGCAACGCGAGACAGAAGGGGGGGGGGGGGGGGGGGGTAAATTTTGTCCCATCAAGAATGTCACTCCTCAGGCCATGACCATTAATTAAGAATGTATTTGAAGATATGGAGAGGGTGTCTGCGTAGAATACCAATTGCACTATGCAGTCCATAAACACAAAAGCAGACTTCATTACTCCTGCTCATCATATGTAGGTTAATATTGAGGAAAGGCAGTTACATGCATGGTAACTGTATGTTGATCAAATGCTGTAAGAGTGATTGCAGAACAAAGGCCTCTAAATATGTTTAAATAACCTATTGGCTGACCTTTCACAGAGCTAGGTTATGTATGTAAACCATTAACTGTATATAAAGATGGACGACATGAGAGCTCTCCAAAAGTGAAGCCAAAACATCAGGACAGGACATGGGTCAAAATAAAACCTCAAAGTACACGTTACATACATTTTACCCAAAGATGGTTTCTGTCATTTTAGGTAGTTCTTATCACGCTGATGTTTGTTCAAGTGTTCATTTTTCTGATCAGTTTGGATTTAATTAGTTATTTTTTGCTATAAAAAGGGGCTGAAACGTCATGATTGACAGCTGAGCCCTGCTCGCGATTGAGTCGGCCGTGTGTATGGGCGGTAACTCGATACCACTACTGCGCAGGCTCTGGCTCCAAATGACATCACCAGTGCAATATGGCAGCGCTCGTATCCGGGATATTTTGGCTTAATTTGTGTACAGTGGAAAGAAGGGCAGACAGTGTTGTCCATCTTTATTTATGTCAATGATATAAACACGTTGAAGCTTGTAATTCAGGGTTTGAAGGACCGGAAAGATTATTTGGAGATTCAAACATGCAAACTGAATGTTTTTTTTAATCTGAGTTACACCAACAATTGTGATTTTCATATTTCATTAACTGGTGCAATTTATGAAACATAATTTTTCATACTTCCTTCTTTTATCATTCGAGTGTTCTCTGCTGCTTTTTGTAAAAAATAAAAAATAAAAAGTAACTATAAACAAGTTTTAAAGTTTTCAGTTTGTGCTGTATTAAAAGAAGCTAGTTTGACATTAAGTCTGTCTTTGTGTAGTTACACAACAGAGGCTTTTAGTCCACTGTCTCAGTCCATTCATTGTCTTTTGCCATTTACATGCAAGGCATAATCAATTGCGTGCACTAACATTGTGTAAATTCAGTTCTGTGAACTTGTGTTCTTTAGAAACCAGGTTACTTAGTGAAATCTGAGGCCTTATTTACAAAATAATTGATTTAGGATCAATTTTGATATTAAGAAGGACTTAAGCAGAAAACCACATATACGTAAGAAATTCTTTATAAAAGCGAGACTTGATGCAAGTCATGTTCTTGCTGGTTATGTAGGCGTATTGCAGTTTGAGACACTGTGGTAAACTTTGCATGAGCTTTATGAACAACGTGATAATAATCATCGTTTAAAGGTGTAAGGAATTACTTGTCAGACCACAGTGAGAGGAGAACACAGCTTTTCCTCAGCATCAAAATATCTGAATCTGACAGTCACATGGAAACATCTAGAGGATTATGTGTACTGGTTTTCGTTTCAGTCAGACTGTGGATGGAATTATTTTAAAGGGGAAATATGTAAAAGTGCTCTAAGTGGTATTGGTGCACTGTCACTGCAAAGACACCAATTACTTTCTTTTCCTCAGTGTATAGCAACTACCAACAACACAGGACAAAAGCGTGAATTTATTCATTCATTCAGTCTATAATGGAGACATGAAAGCAGATAGAGATGGTGCCAGGCTGCCAGCCTGCCTGGATCACCAGCCAGCCTTCATTTTACTGGGAGATTTTGTGGCAGACAGAATTGCAAAGTGAAAGCGTGGTTTATAGGGAACCAGTCTAAATGCAGATGGTGTCATTTTTCTATAACCATTACATTGTGCAATCAACATTTACTTGGACTGCATTTATATAGTGCTTTTCTGGTCAGCTTGACCACTCATAGCGCTTTACGCTATAAGTCAGCATTTACCCATTCACACACACATTCATACTCTGGTGGCAGCGACACTGATGGTGCAGTATAACCACGACCATCCGTTGACTGGACGACCGCGCCACAGCCGCCCATATTAAAACAAAAAAACTTACCAAATGCCACTTTAAATATGAGGATGCATCGCTCTGTGTAATGATCTCTCCTTTCATCCACCGGCTCCACTGATACTCTCCCTCTGACTGATTAGAAACCAGGTTTCTCTAATCCCCTACCCTGACTACAGAAACAAAGTTTCTGGTTTACACATTTAGGAAATCATTAATTTAGCTGCATGTGCAAGCTGCAAGTGCAATGATTGACTGGAATTCATATTAGCTATGAAAGCATGAAGATAAGATAAAGGATAAAGTTAACAAATGCAACATGATCAAAAATCTGCACAACTACAAAGGCTGAGCACAGATTTTGGACTTAATGTTATATTTTAATTAAAATCACGGACAAAACTATTGCAGACATCAATACTGATGTGAAAGGGTTCAGCCATTGAAGCTACTTCACTTGGTGCACGTAATACATAAATTTGTACTTTCAAGAAGTATATTTGACCTGTTAGCTGGCTTGGTCAGAGTTTTGATGGTACTGTCTCATCATATAGGAAGTGAGTTGTATTGGCCTTTAGGGGCCACGTTTTTCATGTCATCATACCCTGTTTTGGCAAAGTTTGTCCAGTAGGTCATGACCACAGCGCTGAGCATCACATCGTTCTTGGAGAAGTTGCATGGAAACAGCTCTGTTGGTCCAATCATCGGTAGGCCAAACACATAAGGGATCTCATCTCCATGTGCTGCATCTGCCCACGGTGGTACCTAATGAGCAACAGAAGAATCAAATCAGATCAGCATTATTACATTTATGTGACAGATACAGGACACTGAAAGGGGATATTTTTGCTGCTGACACACAATGGATATGGCAACACGCACAGATGGATCAAAGAAGCTGGGAAATAACATTTTTTCAGAGAGAAAATGGAAAATAAGATAAGTTTTTAATATTATTTTGCCAACCATATCCGACCCATTATTCAGTGTATTACAGATGGAGACAATAAAGGGATGGCGCACAGGGATTTTGAGCTCAAGTTTAAACTAAAAAGTTTAAATATCTTACAAGTCTCTGGAATGAAAAACGTGGCAAAAAAGAAGAAGTGAGGATTTAATCGCCACTCCTCACTTTTTATTTCAGGACTGCACAATCAGCGTTTTGTATAATCCAAAGGAAAACTGTTCGGGAAGTAGCTGCACATGTAAAACTAGCAGTGAGGAGTTAGGAAGCCAACACTAGATGAAATGTCACTTCTTCAAAATAGTCAGTTACAATAATGTAATAATGCAATCAGAATAAAAGCAGACCTTGATTTGTGCCAGTACTGAGTACTGTCGCTTTGTACTACAAGGATCTGCCTTCATGTCACAAAGAAATACAAGTTTGTGCTCTGAAACAATCTGAAGTAGATTTCTTCCCCAAATCTGTCACAAAGAAACCCATTCCAAAACAGTGTGGAGGCCGCCTGCTTTGCTGAAGTGGACGAAAGTGAAGAAAGAAGAGTTTGCGGTAAATTCTGAGATCAGTGCAGAGTCTAAACAGTCACCGATACAGACACTTTCCACACACGCAAATAATCTGAGCATGTCAGGAGCTAGAAAGGGTCAACACTTGTAAAGTCATACTACTATAATGGTTGTTTGTGGCGGGTAAAGAAAAATATATGTAAACGTGCATACATAAAGTGCGGCGAAAATAAGCCACAATTACTGCCAATAAGCACATACAAAATAAAATTTACTTTGTAATCTCTGTATGTTTGTATGTTTTTGTCTCTGTGAGCCGTAAGTGAAGCTCTACCCAGCAAGCCAGCAGTATTTTACATTTTTTACCATATTATTCATGATTCATTAAGTAGATAGCATTACCCAGACAGCCAGAGACCCACCTGTTCCGTCTGACAGTGGTGGTAGAAGGCATAGAAGTACGTCGGTGACCCAAAGCTGGAGTGCAGGTCAGCTGTGGCGACAGCCGGTGCCACCCACTGGTGGTCAGTGAAAAGGGCCAGCAGCGTCTTGCGGCGGGTCTCGGGGTTGTGCCTGTCGGCCCAGTCCGTGTACATAAACTTAATGGTCTCCCGGAGGATGTCTTTGCCCTCTGGGTAGCCGTAGAGGTCATCCACAAAGCTGGACACGGCGTAGTCGAAGTCATTAGCCTGAACGCCGTTTTCGTTGTCCACGATGAGCTCCACGAACTTAAGGCCCTCACCCTGGTTAACTCCCAGCATAATATCATAGTTGAGGAACTCCCCTTAAAATAAAAATAACAAAAAAGATGGTGCAGATGGTTGTTAAAAAGAACAAATTTAAGAACACCGTTGGAAGTTGCTTCCACTTAAAGGAACAGTTCACCCAAAAGTGTAATTATCTGTCAATAGAAAGTAGATGATGACTAAACTAAATGTTCTTTTTTAGCTGAACAGTCCCTTTAAACAAAGTGAACTGATACCTTGCTCCATGAGTATCTGAGGGTCATCTGGTATAACGTCTCCATCAATAACGGGCCCAAAGGCGATGTGGTAGCGGGCCGGCTGGATGTCTTGATCCACCAGCTCCTTGTAATGTTTTCTCTGAAGGCATACCACGAGCTCCACTGTGTCCTCCAGGTTACAGCCCACCTTACGGGCCAGCATCCGAGCGTACTTGGCTGGCTGAAAACTGACGGCCCAGCTGGATAGAGCGGTGCCACTCTGGGCGATGGCCCTCTGGAACAGGCCTGGAAACAAAGCAGCAGAGGGGGCGAGGGTTAAAGAAAGAAACAAATTACATTTGGATATCTTTCTAACAACATTAAAAAAAAAACCCCAAAAAACATCATTTGAAAGCATGACAGTCTGATGATATTCTATAAACTTGTCTATGAGAGGGTGACATGTTACTTATTCATCATACACACAGCCTCTATAGTTTATTTTGAGTCCCACATACACAAACTGCACGGCGAGGGTCACATGACAGCTGGAGATAGCTGGCTTTCATGGGCTAATTTCTGGTAGCCTTACATGCAGTTGTGTTGTAAGAAGGTGATCAGCGAAGAGGCTCATCTGTCATTGAACAAAACGCTACATTTCTCTACAGGATGGTGAATCTGTTCAAACTAATCGTGTTTCTTTGTTCTTTTACCTCTATTTACTTACCTTAGCACTGTCAAAATGTTCTTATTTTAAAAACTGATAGTTATGAGAAACAAACTTTTAGCAAGCCAGTGTCCCTCCAAAAGACAATATAACCTTCATGAATATTACACAGACAATTTGTAGGTGATCCGATTTTGAAAAACACATTTAGAATTTAAAGGATCAGGTTATATTCCAGCTTCTCTTTTACCGCTCTATGTGTGTTCAGAGAAATATTAAATAATGAAGAAGGCAGCACAGGTCAACATTCGTTGTGAGCACTGTATACTGTATGTACTGCTATACAGTTGAATTGCTCTTCTATTCTTCTTGTTTTATACACTTTTTTAAATGGTAATTGGACTTGTATCTGTGTAGCACATTTCTCGCCTTCACCATTCAAATTCTTTTTAAAGATTAAACATTTTTAAGATTTATATCTTCACTATGAACCGACAAGTTCAAGGCTTAGTGCCACAGACAGGGTAGGGAAGTCAGAAAGTTCTGAGGGAAGGGATAACACATTAATATGTTTTTTTCATGCGGTTAGTTAAAAGATAAATAATAACACAAGCCTTGAAGATTTTTTGCGTGCTCTGTCACACAAAATCTAAATCTGTCTGATTCCTTTACCGGATGTGGGAGCTGACTCAGAATGTACATGAAACAGCATTGATAAAAGGCAGCATATTAATTTTTAGTTTTCCTCCTTTGCTCTGATCAGATGAAACACGGTGAAAGCAGTTCATCTTTCTGACTTTTAAATATAAATTTAAAGAGCTACGCTTAGACGGCACAGTTTTGTTGCTCCCAATGCATGAATCCAAATGACCCGCCGGTCTTTTGCATGCTTATATACAGACCCCCGAAGCCCAATATTGACTTCATCAGTGAGTTTTCTGATCTCCTTTCCTACATTGATCCGAAATCTGACAATATTTTCATTCTCAGAGACTTCAATATCCACATTTGCTGTACCTCTGAGGCCATGACCCATGATTTTTAAATCTACTTGAATCTTTTAGTCTCCAACCGTCTGTGAATAGACCAACCCATGTTAAAGACCATACCCTAGACTTAGTTCTCTCCTCAGGTTTATCTATCTCCAACCCTGTGACAGAAGAGTTTCACCTATCTGATCACAGAGCAATTATTTCTAGGCTCAATTTGCCACACATTTCTCTTGTCCATTGCTCTTATCCTCTCCCACACTATAAATTCATCCACAGCCTCTAGGTTTGAAGAAGCCTACAGGGAGGCTCCCATCGGCATGGGGGCTGATACCATCTCATTTGACCACAGAGGAACTTGTCTGTCTATTTAACACCACTGTTTCAGCCATCCTTGACTCTGTTGCACCGCTCAAAACTAGAAAAAGCCTTTTGCCCTCACCGTGGCTTAATAATAATAATAATATTAGAGAAATAAATAAATTCTGAAGGATCTCTTGGCTAAACATCAGCAGGGAGTCAAAAATGCCTGTGCTCAATACTAGTATTGTGTTTAATTCTCTGTCACCTCGCCCACTCCGTCCTCCTGCTTAGAAGCGTCTCTAAATGTGAGGATTTCCTAAACTTTTTTAGAGACAAAGTTCTTGACATCAGAGCTAGTATTGTAGTATCTACCTGCAAATAGCCTATCCATCCCCTCTGAGAACAATGCAGTTTTAAATTCTCTTAACCCCATCACTTTACCAGAACTCCATCATATTATCCCTGCTACGAAAACTTCCACCTGTTCTCTTGACATTATTCCAACTAAACTCTTCAAAAAAAGTTATTGGCACCATTAGCCCAATCATTCTCTCCATTATCAATAGCTCCCTGGAAACCAGCCATGTTCCCCAATCTTTCAAACATGCAGTTATCCAGCCGTTCCGCAAAAAACAGAATCTAGACCCTTCAATCCTCAATAACTACAGACCAATCTCCAAACTCCCCTTTCTTTCTACAATACTTGAAGAAGTAGTTTTTAACCAATTGTTGTCCCACTTGGCTCCAAACCATTGTTTCTCAACCATTGTTGAGAATAACTAATAACCTCCTTCTGGCTGCTGACTCAGGTCATTGCTCCCTCCTCCTGCTCCTAGATCCAACTGCAGCCTTCGACACAGTAGATCACTCTATTCTCATCCACAGGCAACATGAATGGGTCGGGGTCTCCCTCAGCGCCCATCTCTTGTGGTGTCCCTCAAGGTTCCATATTTGGTCCAAAACTCTTCTACCTCTATTTGCTTCCACTCGGTCACATTATTAAAAAAAAAAAAATAATAATCTTTTCACTGTTATGCGGATGACACACAGATCTACCTTCCCCTCGAGCCTAATAACTACAACATACTAACTGACCTCAATAACTGTCTCCATGACATTAAACCCTGGATGGCAACAAACTTTCTCCAGCTCAATGATGATAAAACTGAAGTTATGTTATTTGGACCGCAGCACTTGACCATCATTTCATCATTCAAAGTAGTCCATGCCTTCATACCCTTCTGCCTTGATTACTGCATCTCACTATATTTTGGTATTACTCCATCTGGTTTAGCCTGTCTTCAACTGGTCCAGAATGCAGCAGCAAGAGTGTTAGCAAGAAAACCAAAAAGGGAGCTCATTACTCCCATTCTTGCCTCCCTACACTGGCTGCCTGTTAGCTATAGAATTTATTTTAAAATTCTCATGTTAGTCTACAAAGTGTTAAATGGTCTTGCCCCCTCAGATCGTCTGAACAAAGACTTCTGTCTGTGCCGAGATCCAGGACCAAGTGTTATGGAGACAGGGCCTTCTCTCTCGCTGCCCATAAACTCTGGAATTCTCTTCCACAAACAATCCGATTCTCCCCCACTATTGAAATTTTCACGACTCATCTTAAAACTCACTTCTACTCCTTAGCTTTTAACTGTCCCTAACTTCTTCACCAGCGCAGGTATTTTCCCCTGAAGTCTCTGTAGGTCTGTGTGTCATTGTGTGGCCATGTGAAAATTCTACTATTCTGTTTCTATTGTTTTATGTTTTCCTCTGTGTGTGTGTGCTGTAAAGCACCTTGGATCAACTGTGTTGTGTGTAAAGTGCTATATAAATAAAGTTGAGTTGAGTTGTAGTCAGGGTCTTATTCCCTCACCACATGCTTTGAGGCAGGGTTGTCTCCCACATCACTTTATAATTTTAGAAACCATTTTGTGCCACTGCATCATTGAAATTATGCATTTTTAATTATGTGAATCCTGAGCACACTTAGATGTTAAAATAACTACCTAAGTAAATAACAACAACAATAATAATAATAATCATCATCATCACCTAACCATTTGGCAGTACCAGTGTCTCCATGGCCCACCAGATGATGCTCTGAGGCCCACCAGTGGGCCACACACAACAGTAGGTTTGTGTTTATTTTGTATACGGTATGTGTCTATCAGCGATTCATATTCCATCAAATTAGTTAAGGTGCTTTTACACTCAGCATTCTTGGAGAAGTTTATTTCATGTCTGGAGTGTGTTCTCCTTAATGTGTTTGGCCAGGTGAAAACAAAATGATTCTACCCCAGGTAGCGTTTCATTATCACAGTTGACTGTTGCAGTTAAATGTAGGAAAAGCAGCTTCTGCAGAGAGCATAAGGCTCCATTCAAGACCCAAAACAAATGCAAAAGAAAAAAGAAAACCGCACCTGCATAGCTAAGCTGTGAGCAGTGTTTAGTTTCCTCTGCACCAAGTACTCTCATGGTCACACACTACTGAGGTGCACATAGAGTACTGCATACATATGTAAAATATACACGAAGAGCCCACGTGAATTCCCCGGTGATTCTTACCTTTGGTGGAGTTGCTCCAGCGGTTGCCCTCGGAGTAGTGAGACAGCGTGAGCAGGTTGACACAGGAAGCTCCCGCGCCTGAGCCGAACACAGTGATACGTAACGGGTCGCCGCCGAAGGCCGCAATGTTCTCACTGGTCCAACGCAGAGCCTGGATCAGGTCCAACAGACCGTAATTCCCTTTGGCTGCCTGGTCTCCTGTACTCAGGAACCCTGCAAGAGAGGACAGAGAGGGAGCAGACGTCACAGTTGTCCTTCTTTTCATTATGATTAGTGACTTTAGCAAAAGGGCTTAGTAGCAAGTCCCTCTTTGTTTTTTAAATATACATTTAATATCATTATTTGGTTTAATGATATGATATGCATTGATATTTCATCATTGAAAGCAACAGAGGTTGTGATGGTATATTCAAAAACTGCTCAAAAGAACAAACTATTGCAGGGATTATACAAGTTCACGAAGAAGCATCACAGCAAATAAAGTATTGATTTGAAAGAAAATATAAAAGTCTGGTACAAGAGAACAGCTATTGCAAGCAAACTCTTTAAACTATAAATACATTAAATAAAAAACAATCAGGTCTGCAGTCATGAGACATAAAAACAGTCTCTTTCTCTCTCTAATTTTGATACTATTGAAGTACTGTGTAAAAATGTAATTATTAGAAGCAGTATCCCACTGGTTATTGATTTTTCCTTTACATTTTCATCATTCAACTTAGTCCCATGAGGAACAATCAGATCAGAAAATCTGAAAAGTTCACACTGACATGACTTGAAATAGATCTCAGAGCAGAGTTCCATACAGTGTGTGGCATATTTTAAACTTGAATTTTTGTCATACGGAAAACAAATAATCTTTTACATTTGTAGGTTTGCAGTTAATTATCCCTAATAAAATGAAAAGTGCAGACCACCAGGGACACAACTATGTTTTTTTCCCCCCCACTCATTTTCTTTTTGATCTCCTTGATTAAAATAAAATAAACAAAAATCTCTTTTTGGACCATCCGAGCAGAACTGCCAGTAGATAACGAGGCACATTTCTCCATTGTACAAGGAAAACCAACAGGCTTAATAATTTGCCGCAATAAAACAAGAGTAATTACCCAGTGGAGCCACTTAAAGTGTGGATACGCTAAATATAACACAGACAGACTCATTTTGGAGGGAGACGTATCTGAATCTATGATCCAGCCCCAAATAGAGTTTACAGTATGATGATGACAAAGAGCCATGTGCCATGAAAACAGCTCTTTATTGTGCAGAGCAGCATAACTTTAAAATAAATAAGAAATATATGACTGTACTGTAGAAAGTCAATAAGTTTCAAACTCTTTTCAATTGACCCAAACAAATCAGATTTTTGTAGTAAAATAAATCAATAAATTAATAAAAACGGAAGCTAAAATAATAGAAGACAGATTCTTCAATGAATCAATTCCTAATTCTGCATCTAACTATCAAATCCTTAAATGAATTGAAAGGTCATTTATGATTACACTCATATGCTCCTTCGTGATGCATGTGATCACCACGCATTAAACTTTTGCCTTTTGTGTTGTGACAAAGGTGGAAATGTATGTTAAATAATAAAAATTAATCATAATGACACGATGGCCACATTGTGATGACAAGCGACGGGCCTGCCATGTGTAAATATGATGATCTGTTGAGCTGGGGATCAGGAGAACGTGCTGAATAAAATGTTTTTCTTAAGAATTGTAGAGAATGTTTGAAGAAAATTACATTTAAATGCGTTTCTTGTTGGTTTGACCATAGTTTCTATGACAACACTGCCCTCATGAAAGAAACTGCTGAGATATGTGAACACACCAAGTGTAGTATTTCAGTTAGACGGATGTTTTTTTGTGAATTTTCTCTTTCTAGTGTTAGAGTATTTGTTTAACACCTGTGCCGCTTAGCCAGGTCTTAGCCAGGATCTGGGAAGCAGGAAAAAAAACAAAGCAAAAGCAACAAGTAATAAAAATGCAAAATCCATTCATGCATTCTATGGTATTTAATTCAGGCTTATATGCTGAAGTCCTTATGATCACATTATACCAACTAGCATGACAACAAAACCACTCCCTCTCCACCCCAGCGAAGTCTACGTGCACGTACACCCCCATATTTCATCTTTCTTTCCCCTGTCCAATTAAACCTTTTAGGTCCTCCTGCTCAATGCGGCTGCATAAAGATCCAGAGCTAGCGAGGTATGAATGTTCTGAGACAAGGTACCTCAAGTATACCCACAGGAGAGCTCTGGTCTTTTAGAGCAATTTCATGTCCAGCTCCCCCCACACCACTCCCACCATCACCACCTCCCTCTCCGTCTGATTTCCATACTAAAAGCTCCATTACCTGCTGCAAGCATCCAGGGAGTCCCCCACACCCCACCAAGCCCTCCCGTGGACCCTACGCTCCTATGCTTCCCTGTTCCCTTCTACTTTCTTATTGTCACTACCATCCTGCTCTGTGACTAAATGGAGTGCTCATTACCCACTGTCAGTCAACACTGCAGTTCATTTCCACAGGGATGCTTTCAGGCCATGTGCATAGGGACACCTGGAGTAATGTCTCTGCGGAGGTACATGTCGCTGTAATAGGCTGCAGAAAGGGATGATGTCATCGCTTCTCTGTGAGTATGTTTTAGTCCATGTCTTTAAAGTGAAAACAGCATTATGTACTGTAAACTCCTTGGCATGCCACAAATAAAGGCTACTAAATAAAATATTTTTATCTCATCAGTACAACAAAGTAAAGTCATTCTTCTTTTTAAAGGAAATACTGTTTTGAGACTCTAATTCCAAACTTCTTTGTTTCACTGTTAAGCTACTGTCAGTAAAACGAGACATATTCTGTTGATGTTTTAAATTAAAAGGCCCGCAGGAAAGAAAGAGCCTATATGGATGTTGCTGAAAAGAAGCTACAAATTACATAAATCACAGAGGCAAAAATCAGAGCATCAGAGTGGTGAGTGTGACATGATTTGGAGTTCTACTGGTGGCATTAGTGGTGTGAACGTATCAAGACAGCAGGTAAACATTCACACTAAAGGGCTTCAACAGGAAAGGAAATCAGGAGCAGACACCATAAATCTGCCTTAAATGCAAGCCAGTTTCAAGACTCCAGAGGGATCAAGTCATTCAAAAATGCATATGTGATTGTTCCCGCTGCACCATATATACAATATGTGATGCAGAAAAACCCTGTATTATTTTTAGCTTTTTACGCTACGGATTGCATCATCAGTCAGCTCGGTCCACCGCTTCCAGACTCAAATGTTTCAACAATGAAATTTGCTACAGATGTTAACGTTCCCGTCAGTCAAAACTGAGTTCCTCCAAAACAGTTTCGGACTAAATACTGCAAAAGTAATGGCATTCCCAACAGCCTCAGGTACTTTGTGTTTATTGCTAATTAGCAAATGTTTCAGCATGATGACATCCCGAAATGAGATGGTGAACACGGTAAACATTACACTTGCCAAACATCAGCATGTTAGCCCTGTAATTGTAAGCATTGCTGTGCCTGACAGAACTGCCAACATGGCTGTAGACTTGAAGTCTTGTCAAAAAAAACAAAAAAAAACGCCAATATCATCCCCACGGTCTATAACCTGCTGTGTGTGCAACATTCATGTAAACTTGCAATGTAAAGTGAGCCATTGTAAGAGCATGCTGCACTCTGCACAGACAGGAAATCGTTTTTTTTTATTTTTTTTATTCCATATTACAGAATGATTTTAATTAATATGACTGTCACGAGAAGTATTTAAATGTGATAGCACATGAGATTACAATTAAAGTAAACAATGACGCATACGCTGATTATGATGGCTTCATATTGGCAGACAGAGCCCTCTGAAGGGTACTTATTGTACAATTGATGGGTATGTCGTGTAAAAACTACGACAGCTGTATAGAGAATACACACACACACACACACACAAAGGCAGAAGCAAAACAGGTTTGTTAATGTTTTCTGTCATGATGTCATCAGTCCACAAGTAGCATCCCATTGTACACACTCTCATGCACGCACGCACACACACGTTGCACACACATAAGCCTGCACTTGTACTTAAGTACAAATTTGAGGTACCTGAACTTTAATTCAGTATTTCCATTTTATGCGACATCATACTTGGACTCCACTACATCTCAGAGGTAAATATTGTTCTTTTTACTCCACCACATTTGTCTGACAGCTTTAGTGACTGATTACTTTTTAGCCTACAATTTTTCATACCTTTCCTGTCCAGTAAAAAAACCCATATATCTCAGAATTTGGTGATTCTAAATTCCAGAATATTTCTGATGAAGGGGTTACGTGTTTATTTGTAATTTAACAGAATTCCTAAATTTCTTAAGCTAAATTAACTATTTAAAAACCCTCCTGGATTAGCTGGAGAATGCATTGCTGTAGATTAAACTACCCAACAGTATATAGATATATACTATATAGAGTAGATCAACCTTGAAGACCTACAGGACTAAAATGTACCATATACTATATTCTATAGAAAAGTATATTAGTAAAACACCTGAATAAACTGGTACTTTGATACTTGAAGCAAATTTGCCTGATAATACTTACATATTTTTACTTAATTAAGGCTCGGAATAAAAGACTATTGTGAGTAATTTCACGGTGTGGTATTTCACTGAATACTTCTTCCTCCACTGCCAACTTGATACAGTTCGTGTCGACTCCCTCACTAACAAATACAGTACATTTGCATCCACACGCTCTCACTGACACCCACAGACAGGCACGTCCCTCGGCTGACTTTTTAATTGAGTTCATTCCTATTTACTTCCCTTTCTGCTGGCTTATTTATTTATTTGTGTGCTTCTTGATCAAAGCCTAATCTTGTGGAAGCAACAGCAGCTATCTACACGAAAGATTTGAATTGATTCAATTTAGCTGCAGTGCAGGGATGGGCTGGCAATCACAAAGAGCGAGGCAGGAAGAATGATTAGTACGGCAACAGTGGTGGGGCAGTATGGCAGGGCCTTACACACACGCACGCACACACACACACACACACACACACACACACACACACACACACACACACACACACACACACACA
>JBBPCS010000089.1:67525-81477 GCA_037974645.1 Hollardia meadi | reverse complement strand
CCCCCCCCCTAAACACACACGTACTCACGTACACACGTACCCCACCCCCCACAGCAGGTCCTTGCAAATTGACGCCTATTGAAGTCTCTACACAAACATCACTACGCAGTACTCCCACAAGGCTTCATTTCAGCCTAGACATCACCTTGACAGGAGGGAATGATGTAAATCCACTGAATTGATTGGCAACAAGCATTCAATATCAAAACAGTGGGATGTCCAAAGGCACTAAAAACTGCCATAAGAGCAAAGACACACACACACACACACACACACACACACACACAGTAGATATATGACCTGTAAATAGATCTTTAAAAGGGGGTATTATTGCAACTCTGGTATTGGTTTGTTTATGGTGAAAGGAATAAGATTTTTGTTGTTGTTGTTGTTTTTGCTTCATTTCAGTTTATATTACTCAACAGCAAGTTAGCCATGACATGTAAAATCAGTCAAGTGACTCACAATAAGCATGAGAAAACTGTAATTCAAGGTGTGTTTTATTTGGTTTATTTGGTCGCCTGTTGCTCTAACTTCCAAGAGATAGTCAGAGAGTTTAAGCTTATTGGACAGGATGAGGTGCAGGTGTGTTTTACAACTGTATACTGTAGTTGGTGTTTGTATTTGTGCTCTCGCTCCTAACAAGCATCAATGCAGTTGTTTAGGAAGAGCATTGAATCTTGCATTTTTAGGCATATCAGCAGAGCTCTTTGGTGCGACCCTGGGGCCTGATCAGCCCGTTCTCATCCCCAGCTCATCAGATATCGACGTTTTGTCACGGCCCCTCGCGTCTCATCCAGACGCACGCGGTACCGTTTGGCGTCAGCCGGAGATGCACAAGGGTTTAATGTACCTGCAATGTAAAGCCGTCTGCATCAGTTTAAGATGACTTGAACAGATTTTTCTCAACCTAACCACATGGTTTTTGTGCCTAAACTTAACCAAAGTAACGTAGACCTTGTGCGTCAGGATAAGATGCACAAGCCTTTGTGCGGCGTGTCAGCCACACACCCCAAAGGGCCCGTCGTGGGTCAGGGAAGTCTAAGCGCATTGGCTGGGGATGCATAAGGGAAACAGTCTGTGACAACCTGGGATAGGAACGGGTTGGCCTGATCTCGGAGAATTTAAAGGGTCCCGCCAAGTAAGGTGTGCCCAGGAGACGTTTGCTGTAATGTTTTGATTTTCAAATAATGACAAGTCAACATGTCAGTTGTGGAATGTAACCTAAACTGCACTACATAAAACCTGAGGGGATGAAATCTGCCTTTGGAGGCATCAACATGAATTCTTTCTTTGTGACAACAGAAAACTGAATTCCCTTGGAAAGGAGAAGTCACTTTACACTGGGCCTGTGCCTGACAGGCCTGCTGGGCTATCCATCCATGCACCACTTTCAACCCCTCAAAACATGTTTCTCATGACCACATCTTCAGGCAAGGTACATGATAGTGAGCACAACACATATTCTCAGGTGGAACTACTGATCAACAACCCTCAGCGGCACACAGCAGACTGGAGCTCTGTCCAAAAGCACTCCACTGTTCACTCACTCACCACTCCTTTCTCTATATAACAAAAAAACAAAAAACAAAACATATTCGTATAAGAGTTCATATGCTTATGTATCATTTTGCACCATCAGTTTCAGTGTGACATTGCCATAAAAGGCGATGCATTGCATTGTGGGATTGTTAGCAGAAAGTGGCGTACATGTCACTGGCATCACCTTTTTTCATCCACTGTGGGAATTTCTAAAGGTTCCATATTGTGCAAGAAACCCCTACACCGTCCCTGAACTGAAAAGAAAGACGTGACCACTTTCAAATTGAAAGCCTGTTGCCGCATCTTATTCTTGTACCTCGTATTGTCACCAGAAATGTGACAGTATCAGGATTCTCCTCGAGCTCCCTAATGTAACCCATTAAAATCATTTTGTGTTGGAAACCTGCGACACCATCAAATCAGATTTTGACGCGCTTCAAAAATGGGTGGGTGCTTCTGGGGCAGAAAATAAAAGCTAATATGCAGAAAATCACTCAGACGGCTCTCATGGCCACCTTTAACAATTTTCAGAAGCATAACAACACACTAATACATCATAGTAAGATGGGCACGCATACACAGCGGCTGCAGGGTGGGCCGTGCAGGGCCATTAGCCTAACACTTAGACACCCACCATGTCTTTCATTGAGCGTGAATGACAGATACTGCTCTGTATGTGTGTTTGTGTGCGTGCGTGATCATTGGTGAGACCAACAACCGCCATAAAGCCATGGTTTCAATAACACATTTTTCTAAAAGGGCGCACAGGGGGCTCTTCAACAACCAACGGCAGCTCAGTGTGTGTGTATGTGTGTGTGTGTGCTTTGGTTATCACCACTGAGGGGGTCATAACACTCTCAGTGGCTCAGCACCATGAGTAAACTGTGTAGAAGTGTAGCCACACAAGCACGCACACACACACAGCAGATATATGACCTCAGGGTTCGGTATGAAGGGCTGGCCAGGGTGATGTATAGGCCAAGGCCTTGGCCATAGATCTAAATAGATACAACTGACTGGACCTTGGAGTACGCACACGCACACACACACACACACACACACACACACACACACACACACACACACACACGCACACACACGCATTCCCTGGCTAGGGAACAGTGCTGGGTGATCACAACTGATGATTTCTCTTCCTCTACCCACACAAACACACCGGATCACTTTACATTTCTACATCATGTCAGTCATACGACATGTTGACATGCTGTACCATGGGGTAACTGGCTCTAACTGGTGTACAAGTGGTTGTTTTTCTGCGCTGTGCAGCGTCACTGACTCCTCTTGCTCCAGGCGAGCCATCTGCTGGAGCCAACATGCAGATAATCCACTCCTCAGTCTTAAAACTCTGGTGTGAGCAGCACATTTTCAGATGTAAATATGGTCTCAGTTGTTATTTACTGTTGCTGCCAAAAAACAAAGTTCACACCAAGTCAATCTACTGGTTTGTCCAATCAGTGCACTCTTTAATGTTCACTAAAAAATATTATGCCTTAAACATCGAATGTAACTATTTTAATTACGTATAAAAATCTAATTTTATTACATAGGTTCATCGTAAAAGCTCAACATTTAATGCAATGTTTTTCCATCATGTTGGGTTTTCTCATTCAATTAATTTCATGTACATTAGACTATATTATTCAATTAATTCACATCGTCTCATTATGATAGAAAAACCGAAATGTTCCCTTCACATTGAACTTACTGTATATTAGGTGATTTTATTAGGTGGGAAGTTTCCAGGTTTTTAAAATCCATGTAAAATCAAAAAAGTATTGGCAATAATTATTCTTAAAATCTTAATGAATATCAAAAGAAAATAAGTTTTATGAAGAGAAAAGCAGGCCTGTTTGAAACAGGGTTAAATGAGGTCTTCATTCAGAGTATATTCCACCATACTTCAGTCAGAAACCTCTGTTTTCTGAACGGCTCCTGTGTTTCCTGCTGTTTTTATAAATTCAGTATAATGTACATTTGCGAAGCACTTCGACTTGCTGTTGTTGTCACGCTCAGCACTATGCAGCTCTCAGACTCTTCATTAAACAGTTACAGTACTTGCTTCCACTTTGCTGTGTTTTGTAACTGTCAGTGACAACTTTTCTGGCACATATGTTTCACACTAAAGGTCCTCCAGCGACTCAAAGGGCATGATACTTCATATTCCTGGTAGGCATTTATTTTGAAACATCTCCGTGAAACGTTGAGTTTTAGGCAGGGCTTTCCAATGATGTGAGGTAAAAATCTGCTTGGATTTCTGTCTGAAAACGTCTTTATGGTGGGCTGTTTGGTTGCACAAAGTGTTTGACTTTAACCCTTTGCAGTTGTTTTTTTGTTTTTTTTGCTTAAACCTTAATTAAGCCTTTACTGTGGAGCTGGCAATAAATCAATAAAAAGCAAAATGCCTGTTTTAGAATATTTCTCCTCTTCAACTAAAGCTGTCACTTGTTTTTTTAAAGAGATTCGATGGTCTTTCATCTTCTCTCTTTATTTCTTTTATGCCTCTCTTTCTTTCCTCATTGAATTTCTTCCTTTCTTTGAATCTCAGCTGACTGAATGCAATCTTCACTTAATGATCTTCCAGATAGTGCAATTAAAGGAGTCTCTGGGTGCTTTTTATTGTGAGATGGTGAGAATAAGGATGTATATTTCTCAGGCTAGCTCAGTAATAAGAATGCAGCTTAATTGATCATGGCTGTTAACCAGTGGGTTTCAAGTCTTATAGTAACAACAGGGAGGACAATACAAATAGCAGACGGTACTTTACATGCATCACTGTGTGTTCTCTTCTGTGAGCACTAAATGTGTCCTTGCTAACCTTACCAGCTGTCGGCCCATCGGAGCACCTGTTCCATTTCCTGTACCATGACACGGGTGTGACACACACACACACACACACACACACACACACACACACACACACACACTGCACTAATATTCCTCTTCAGCCATTTAGTCACATATTGGAGTTCAAAAAAAGCGAAACATCCTGTCAGGGAGTTGACAGAATTGCAGCTGTTTTCGGTTTCTCAACATTGTGTCAGCTGTCTTGTTTGAAGGTGCAGGACTGTCCTATTTATTTCCACTTGATTCAGTGTCTGCAAGTTGAAGCTGATTACATTTTGTTCAAGAAAATAAGTTGGACTGTGGAAATAAAGGGGTGGAAATAAGACAATTTAATTAACTTTGCTGCTGGATTCGTTCATGACTAAACTAAATATAATTTTTTGTGGATTGGGGTTTTTTTTTTGCATGCATATGTGTTTCAGTAGTAATGTTATGTGGGACTTGGCTGCAGTCCTGTGAGGGTGATGGACAGGCAGCTGAGTCAGTCAGGAGGGGAGTCACCCATTGACTCCCCAGCACACATTTACACTGGCTTAGCCTATTTATCAAGCAGAATCTATGATGTAACAGCAGACACACAAATAAAATGCACATATTTAAAGACACACACACACAAACCAGATGACAGAAACTGTTAGTCGTCCTGCTGATCTGATGCAAAAGCAATCCCGTTGATGGACGTAATCCCTTTTTAGAAAGAGGGAGAGGGAGGGAGAGATGTAACACAAGCTGACAGCCAACTTGCCTCGACAAGGGGGAACGACCACAGAAGCCGCAGTTGAGGGAATACCACAGCCGTGACAATAAATGATGATTTTCATGAAAAATGGACGGGGTCTTATTGGCTTGGAAGATGGTGTACTGTACGTAAACGTGGAGGCTGAGCAGGCAAGTCCCACTGCTGGAGACGACGCCGCTATCCGCGTTTACATCACTGGCACAAAGAAAATAAGTGTCATGTAGTCTGTGTGTTCATGTGTTGATGTCCAGTTGGGGCATTTGGCCACCCTGCCCAGTCACTTTTGGGGAGCTCTCATGTTGTCCAACTTTATATACAGTCATGGCCCACCACAACCAACATCAGACAGTGGTCACTTGATCTCTCGATTTGAGTCTATTTGCATGCAGTTTATAGTTTACAGGTTGAGACAGACCGAAGTCATCACTGCTGCACTGTTGAATCTTCCAGTTGCCACATATCTTTGTGGTGTGATCATTTTCATTTCTGGTGTTATAGTGTTGCACGGTGGTAGACGGAGAAGATTTCCTAATCCTATTATTTTTTCACTTAAGGACCTCTCCAAAGGGTCGACACTCTTTAGGAATTACTTATCTTTACTTGTCTTAACTTTAAGGAGAATTTCCTCACTAGAAGCAACTCTTTGTACTAGGAAGCTTTAGGAATACAGCCCCAGGCTTGCATTCTGATTTAGGATATAAGTGGTGACCCTTTTGCTTACATTTAGATCATCCCAACTAATGCTGATAATATTCGGTAAGTCCCATCCTCGGAATATGCAGTTAGGCGCTGCAGAGCTCTTTTGATGCATAAACTCATTGCGCTAAACATTAGGACAACTTGATTAACCCAATGCAAAATATCTCATGGGCTGATCAAAAATAAAGTGAATGCTTTCTTTAGATGTACAGTATCACCTAACTTTGTTTTGTACATACAGAAAAAAAGAATCTCCCGATGGAGTTGTCTACAATATCTCTCCTCTCTTGTCAGAATGCTGATGCGAGGTGAGAAAAGAGGACACAAAGGAAAAGCAATTTCTACGAGTCTAGAATCCTGCAACAAGAACTCTCTTCGAAGATGACGTGAAATTGAATGAGAACTGCCTGTTTTCCAAAAGAAACGTTCCCGATATGTGGTGTGTCTATGTGTGCATCTGCTTGCAGGCGCATGGGTGTGTGCCTTCAGACGAAAGGTTAATTGGGTGGCTGCTGTTGTCCCAGAGACAGAGACAACAGGATTTGTAATAGCTGTGACATCCCTGACTGCTTTCCTGCACACTCCAGGCGATGGTGAGAGAGAGTGTGTGTGCTGCGTGGGTGGATGTGGTGGAGGGGTTGTGTTCTGACGTCCATATATAAGGTCTACTTTGAGAGGAAGTAAGACAAAAACAGGAGAAGTTGGAGAGACTTGCAGCAGCCCCTTTTACGCAGCCCGTCAATGCAGGCCTGTTGTGCTGTCTACAAAGTTGTTCCACTCAAAGTTGTCCAACACAATAATTGATGTTGGACTTTAAGGCTCTGATTAGGCTCTATGTCTGCTTTAAGGTAGAGAAGGTTTTGTCCCACCTCTTTTAACAAAACGGGGCCAACCAAATGGGGGCTAGGAATAACGTGGTTACTATCATATATCCCTTTTTACTTGGTCTTTCACCAACAAACAAAAACTGGCAAGGAGTTTAGAGCCAGCACTTTTGACAGAAGCTGACAGCACAGCACTTTCATTGAAATGCTGCATCGTCTTGAGACAGTCCCGTGAGTTTATTGACCTGATCAAGGACTCGTATAAAATAGTCAAAGACAAGCGAAAGGAATTCTTCTCAATTTATTGCGGCCATGTCACAAGCATGCTAACGTTTGGGTGTTGTGGCCTTCATCAGAGCATGAAGTAAAATGGACGTCATGTCATTTATATCCAGGCGTTGACAAGTGATTGGCTTATAAGGTCACATGGTAATTCACTACCCGAGGCCCCATATATATCTTTTTTTTTGACAATATATCAACAGTTTAAAACAGGTGAGAGAGTAAATCCCATAATTCTAGCTGAGGTAACAAATTCTGCATATAAACTGAAATCATCATTCAGTCCAGCAGGTGTCATTGTGTTAAGTGTTGAAATCGAGTACATCTCTCTGAGTCAGCCGTTTTGGTAGATTGCCCACTTTGTCCTCAGATCTGTATGTGTGCTACCTCTCTGCCTTATGGTACACAACGTTGGAGCTTATAAGAGTTTGGTTTGGCAGCACAAACAAACCACTGGGCAGGCGCATCCTCAAGATTTAACTCAAAGTAATTCTTTCTTTGCTGATATCCTGCTCAATGACATCATTACACATAGTCTTCACCTGTGATGGCTTTCTGCGATTTGCTTGACGGGGAAAAAGTAGACAATGTTAGTTCTGGTTTATTACATTTTTCTGACAAATGTGAAATATGCCATAAAAATAATAAAAATGGAAATTGTTTTATCACAAACCTAACAGGTTTCCGGGCCGATAGCAGAGTCCTGAGTCGAGTTTGGAATCGTAACTCTACACCAAGCCAAGGCAACAGTCAAACAAAAATGCATGAGAGGTGACAAAGGTGTCCCGCTTCTGTAGCTAACCCTCCGAGTGCTCATGCTGAAGGAAAGTGTGTAGCGATGTTTAATATTTCAACACACACGCACACGAACACACATCCCTCTTGATGGCTTGGGTGATGCAAGCACAGGTGCCATGAGCCATCAGCTCACTGAATCCGATACGAGATGGTCTCACACACACACACACGCACACACACATGAATGTTGCATTGGTGTGAACAGACTAGAGACGGCTCCTAGCTAAAATGAGCCTGAGTTCATTTAATAATGATGCTGCCTGAGAAAACCAGACCTGATAGAAGCTTTCATCACCACCACATGTATTATCTACACGGAGTTAGAGAGTGTGAAAAAACAGAAGAGGTTATATAAAAGTATATTTTTTCAGTTTACCCTATTTACTCAAATAAAAGCCACGTCTCTCATAATGACCGTATGTTTGGGAAACTTTGGTTTAGTCGGCTGGCCACCAATTAAAAAAACAATGTTGCATTTCAGCTATTCTGGGCATATGGGTATTGTGTATGTCACAGCCAAACCATACTTGTTAGTAATAACAGCCTGCAGCAACAAAACTTTAATGGGGGAAAAGTTGGACCAGATTAAGAAACAAGGAGGTTTAATACTAAAATATGACCAAATCAATGCGAAGGAATATAAAGAAAGAAAATAAAGAAAAGAAAAAAATGCCTCTCTCTCATAGAAGCCTGCTTCCAGTAAAGGCCTGGTGCCCGTTCTCATTTGAGGTAAATAAAGGTCAATATATGAGGAAATATTCCCTCCACATACACACATATGCTGCTCACTGCATTACTTTGACATAACATTATATACATATAGAATTTACAGGTGCTCCAAGTTAATCTGGTTTAATCTCTGGTTTAACAATAGAAAATTGTTTTTAATGACAAGCCTTGTGCATCTTATTCAATATTATTCTTTGAGAAACATATTTATAGAAATAACTACTCCTAAGTGCTCTTTGTCCTCCCATTTTTCTCAAAGCTGATGAGAATGGTAATAAGTAGTCTGACTGCAATGTATGGCGATGTGCCTTGGGTACCTTAGTGTGCAAAAACAATTTGCAAGAATTTGCATTTAAATCCCTGTGCTAATGGGCAACATTGTAACTTCTTGGTCTCGCAAATGGGAATATAAAATACTACATACTACATTATCAAACTGTTATGCCCAAAGTTTCTCTGTGTGCTGTTTTGCAGATCATTTTTAAACTCCTCTCTCCATCACTCCCCCTTGATTTTTGTCACCTGCTGGCTGGCGTTTAAAAACTCATGTCAAGCTCCACCCACCCACTCTCTCTCTCACGCTGCAGCCAAGACCAGCAGCGCAACCAGCCATCGATTCTTCTTGCTTTTGTTTGCAATAAGGGCTATTTTGTGAATTATAGGTGTTGTTGTAACACCAACCCAAAAATTGTAAAAGCATGGCATTAAGACAAATGGAAAATATATCATAAAAAATAGATTGCACTTGGGATTTTATATGAATTACTAACACCCACTGCAAAGGCTACCTGTTAACTTCCCACCCATCGAAACCAACAGATTCATGCTTCTTGAAAGAATTCCAGTGTCGTGAGTCATGACTGGTTTTTTGTCATGCCCCCCGCATCTTATCTAATCTCACCTAACTAAGCCTCCAAGACGCAAAGGGTCGCGCCCCGTGTGTTTAATCCTGACACACAAGGTCTACGTTACTTTGGTTAACTTTGGGCACAAAATCCATGTAGTTCGATTTAGGAAGAGATTTAGGCACAAAACCTACTTGCGCTGCGTAATTTGTTCAAGTGACGCAGGCGGCTCTGCCTGACGTCAAAGGTTTTGCCTTGTGTGTCTGGATGAGATGCAGGGGGTCGTGACAAAACGTTGATATGTGACAAGCTGGGCATGAGAAGGAAGTGTTCAGGAAGCAGATGCAGACAAAGGTATGTGCAAAATGCTGGGTGACAGTGTGACAGCATGACAGGATGTTTGTATTAAGTATTAAAAAGTGTCATTTGAACTTTTAGCTTACAGAAATGAAATGTTGCACCCTGAATTATTGGTATTATTGGCAACATTCTGGTGAATGTGTTCACAGTATGACCCTTCACTTTAGGCGTATAGTCTAGCTCAATAAGAAAACTGTCTTTTTTATTGTTTATTATCAATATTATGGATGTTTTGAAGACGTGTGAACATTCAGGGAGAGTGAGCGAGACAGCAGTGGTGAAAGATCAAATGTGTGTGTGTGTGTGTGTGTGTGTGTGTGTGTGTGTGTGTGTGTGTGTGTGTGAGAACAACAGAGAAGAAACCTGCAGGTCGATGATTGCTCACGCTATGATCGCGTATCCCACACACCTGCACATAAACACACACAGGGCCTCTGGCTGTGAGTTGCCATGTGGAAGTCCTTCCAGGTCAATGACTTCAAGTCTACTGAAACACACGCACATTTTTTGTTGTCCTCCTTCCACCTTTGTCTTCCCTCCCTCTCCCCTTTTCGCTTTTCCACCACCTCCTCTGACCTGCCTTCCTGAACGTCCCCATCCGACATAAGGCTAGATTAAAACAAATTATCATTACTAGTTCATAAAATTTCATTAGTTTGATGCTATTTCCTCTTCCTGGTAATGTACTTTCATTAAAATCAGCAAAGCCTTATTTCTGCAAAGAGATGTTCGTTTTTAGACAGTTTTTCAGCCCCGCTACAATTTCCTCCTTTGTTTTCTCTCCTCTCCTTTTTCTCTGCTCTCTGATTCGGAGAAGCTGAAGGCACCGATCACCTTGCGATGCCATTAACCATTGTGACAACCTGGCGTCACAGCCTGGCGCAGAGGACTCCAGGAGACTCGAGAAGGAAGGACTGAACGTCAGCTCACTCCGGTGTGCATCACTGTGCTTTATATGTATTCTGTCGCATTTTGTCGAGGCATTTCTCTCCTCACTGTTGTTAAAGTCAGACTTGTTCTACTCCTATAAAAAATGCAATTTAAATGTTTTATTAAAAATAATTTTGATAGACATTTTTTCTGATCATGCTCAGTAGGCCTGTGTTAAATTTTGATTCTTATAAATAATGAAGAACTCCATCACAACAACTTATTTTTTTTTTTTTTTATCATAGAGTGTCGCCGGGTGTTAAAGCCTGTGGACTATAGCATTACCCCATCTGCCACTAAAACTCCCACTCAAACAGGTAATAATAATTACGCTGTGGAGTCCAATCAAAATGTGGCGACAGGATGATTACATGTTGTGTTCAGCTGATCAAACGGACATTAGATATGTAACGAAACACAAACGGATGCGTAGAGAGAGCAGGTGACAGAATGCGAGCTCCATTCAGCCGGCGTGTAACTGCTGTCTTTCTTCCCTTCAACCGCTCTCTCCATATGACATTGATGCTTGTGCCTAATGAGGCCACAGTGGCTCGGATATGGAGCGCCTGCTTATTTACACCACATACGATGAGGCTTGCTTGTGAAGTCCTCACAAGCCCATTTTTGTCCATTATTATGTTCTCTTTCACAGTGGCTGTGATTATAGCTGCTATGTAGGCGGTGAATGTCAGACTTATACCAACCTTCGCCTCTCTATGACTCAGTTTTCTATCAACCTTTAAAAAAGAACACCCATTATACTTCATGGTATTCTTTTTATTTATTTTGTTTTTTTTACATAGATGTGCCTTGTATTTCTTACCTTTTGAGGTCTCACATATGCTTTTCATTAGTTTAGACAAGCCAGTATTAATTCATAAAATATGTGCATAGATAACTAAATAACTTGTATTCTTTAAGGAAATGTAGTATACGCATCATTTCCATGCATGTTACGCAATGAAAATCTATTTTTCGAAGTCTGGGTCATCTTTCATTCTGGGTGGACTATAAATGATCTCCCTGTAAATGACTTCCCTGCAATATGCCCCGCTGCCCACAAATGAAACTGGGCATTCATACAGCAAACAGCTCTGCATAAAAAAAATAAAAATGGAAGGGTCTGCACCGAGGTTTATTGTTCCACTGGACACGGTTTCCTGTAGAATAACGGCAATTATCATCGTATTCTTTACCATGGCAAAGACAAGTTAAACAGCGAGCTCTAGTCCATAGCAGACGATTTAATTCATATTCTATCATCTGCAAAAGGGGCCACAGCAGTCATACCAAAATTCCACTTTCCCATTTCTAATGATTTCTTTTGGCTGGATGGTTGTGAAAAACTTGTGTTGAGTTGTGCTTTGTGAGTGGAACCAGGGAACCTTTTTGCAGCAGATTCTATTCGCCAAGCTTGGGAGAGACGACAGAATGTTTAGTTTAAGACCAAGCTGTAAAATAACCTGTAATTTTGTCTTGAAATGAAATGCGATGAAACACTCGACTACTGAAACTGCATTTGTGTATATGTCTTGTGAACCCATGTGGGTTGGGCACTTTTTGTGTTAATCAAACACCATGGATACATTTTCAACCAAGTCAACCAAATTGATTAAGTCTTGCTTGCCAGGTCGCTCGGACTACAAAGACTAATGTCGCCAATGCTTTAGCAAGCAATTGCCTACTTGCACATTTGGCACACACAACGCGGTTAAAGGTTTGCATTTGATTCTGAACATTCACTCTTCTTTTAGCTCTGATTTGGTCTCCACCAACTCTTGCTCTCAGGGCACAAGATTTTCCTCAAGCTGGACGTTTACTTATGCACTCAGCCATTTTGTGCAGGGCAAGACAGCTTGTGACCCTTTTACATTTCACATTTAAACAATTAATTAATTAAGTTCAGTGACTGCATCATGGGGCTGTCCTGGATCTGCCTTGTCTTCTATCATACTATACACTAAGTGAGTCCATCAGTCACCAAAGGCAAGACACTTAGCCTCAGTTTGACTTCACAAACAGCCGCTGCTGAGCCTTTAGAGAAGACACTGTTTCTAGATAGCAGTTAGACCAAAGGCTTATGACACGCACACACACGCGCAAACCCAGCGCTGTCTTGTTAAGGATATTCGTGTAAACACCATTTTGCCTGGCAAGCTTCTGCCTTTGGGAGTTTTTGTTTTGTTTTGTGAACGTAGCTTATTTGGAGTTCAAGAAGGAGGCAGCAAAGGAAGAGGGAACTGGAGAGCAAGAAGAATAAAGGGGAGAATAAAGACACCTGAAGGAAAGGGCACGCAGAAGAGAGAGCAGGGAGGAGGAGGAGGAGGAGGAAGAGGAGAAATAGATACAGGCATCCCAGATAAAGAGGTTTAATTGACTGTCACAGGGCCTTGTGGTTGTGCTGCAGCTACTAATAGCCGGCTAGAGGCTACCGCGGACACACAGAGAAGCCGGACTCTCCTCTAATTATCGCTACTACCCTCAAGCTTTCGCTCTCGTTCCCTCTCCGTCTGCCACACAGTCTGCGTTTCAGCTCCATTTTGGTGTATTGCTTCGACTCCCAATGCTTCATTGGCACGAATGTTAGATGAATCCCATTGTCAAAGCATCCCATAATGAATCGAAATCATAAAAATAACTAGCGCACAGCAATAAGCTGCACTAGTCTGATTGTGAGCTTGTGCGTATGTGCTGCAAGATCTTTTAATGGTGGATCTGGGTTGCTGTGTATGAAATGCTTTGTGTATTATTATGGGTCTCATCTATGTGTGTGTGTGTGTGTGTGTGTGTGTGTGTGTGTGTCAAGCTCTCTCTTTTCACTTCAATTCACTGTGCTTTTTTGAAATGAATATTAGATGAAAGGTATCAAAATGCAATAAATAAAAATAACAGAAAAATTAATTACATGAACATCTGCGGGTATTATGTTATCCTGTGTGTGTGTGTGTGTGTGTGTGCTATAAAGGATCTTGTAGCTGTAAAAAAAAAAAAAAACCATCAGAAACATTTGGATAACGATTTGAAAAGGCAAAGAATAGACCTATCTTCTTTATCCGCCGTTTCCTCTCCCCCTTTTTTACCTCCTCTTAATCCCAACTCACCCCCCTCACCTTCATCGTCGCCCTCTTCTGCCCCCTCCTCCCTTCATGTCCCTCCTGCCCTGTACACTCTAATAGGCTATTGATTTTCCATCTGCTCACGAAGCGGCCTCTACTTTTACCGTTCACTCATGATATTAGATGTCTATTAACAGCAGGGAGCAGCTCTGCCTGCAAGTCAGCACCTTTCTCTCTCTCTCTCTCTCTCTCACACACACACACACACACACACACACACACA
>JBBPCS010000089.1:35423-60951 GCA_037974645.1 Hollardia meadi | reverse complement strand
CTAAATTAAATGCTCCTCTGCTTTCTTTTCTCCATCAAGAGAAGCTATGGACACACCACATTGCTTTAACAAACACACACACACACACACACACACACACACACACACACACACACACACACACACATAACTTGTCAACACCATGACCAGTTCACGGCTCCCACGGGGCCAGTTATGAACCTGCAAGGCCAGCGCTTATAGATCGCTCCAGTTTTCTCCACTAATACACAAACACACACCTACACTATAAACATACAGGTGATATGACTGGACTAAACACTAATAACTTCCTAATATGTCTACGAGGTGTTTCTTCCGGTTGCTGGTTAGACCTAACTAAACTTGAGCAGTGATAATCAATGGCGTGATGTCATGGCAGGAAGTTAAAGGATTTGTACTCGTAAATTATTTAAAAATCTCTTTATTTTACTCTTGACTCGAGTGATATCTATAATCCAGATCTATTATTTAGTTCTATTTGTCTGGGTTTTGAGATACAAAAGCATCAAAAGCAACGTTACAGAATTATATCTCAAAACCTGAATAAATAGAACCAAAACCAACCCTATGATACTACGAGAGGTAAGTGTGGAACTGTGTTAATTGTAATTTGGGTGAACTCACCCTTTAAGATGGTATCTGATAGATGAGACGCACAGTGACCTTTAAAAAATGGATATGATACACTCATTATTTTTTAAAATAACCACACCAAAGTCGTGATTCAGGCATAATTATGATACTAAAAAAAGGAGGGGTTTGGTGGGTGTCCCACAATGTTTTTACTTCCACCATAATCAGAATGAAACGTAGTACAAACTTACTTTGTTTGCTTCTTTCATGTGAATATGAATTGTTGGAGGGTGTCTTTCAAGGTCAAATACCCTTGTCTCACTGAATGGTTAAACATTGGATTATTTTTTGTTTTTCTGTTATTGCCATCGAAGAGAGTCTTATCTAAAGCCACAACGCATGCCATACTAATGCACGAAAGACAAAAGACAGCCATTACGAGTTAATTTGCATTCTGTGTAGTAAGTAGATTTAGATGTGAGTGACAGCCACACACAGCGAATAAGAGAGAGCGAGTGAGAAAGATAAAGAAATAGAGGCAGGAAGAGGAAGAGATAGAGATGATTATCAGAAGGTGTGTGTGTGTGTGTGTGTGTGTGTGTGTAATCAAAATAGATGGTGTAAACACAAGTAGCTGAGGCCCTGCAGCGCCATCCTGTTGGAGGGTGAAACAGAATCATTAATAATTATGCATATTAATATTGATGATTAGGTTGCTGATATTAATGGTTACCTCTCTAATTAGCATCAGCAGGACGCAATATGCTGCAGATTTATTTACATGCTAAATCAAGCAGCAAGGCTGCAATAATGATACTCCCCACTCTCTCTCTCTCTCTCTCTCTCTCTCTCTCTCTCCCTCTCTGTATTATTTAGTCAGTTTTTACTTGCACAACAAGTTCCGCTGGTCTTCTTTTCTTTTGGTTTAACCCAGAACAGGAATCACTTAGTAAAATGTTGTTTGAATATGAGCTGAAATAATAAAGAAAACTAAGACTCTTATTGTGGTGAATCGAGGTATGATCGACAGCCAAAGTGAAGCTGCAACTGCTGGGCTTCTTTTTTTTTTTTTTTTTAGAAGCTTTCAAATTCACATTAATACTTGTAATGATATAAATGACTCAAAATCCAGCTGTAAAATTTGACCTTACTCAGCAGTACATCATGTGGTTCAATCCATGTGTCTACAAAAAGATGGTAAACTACCTGCTCAGCTCCCAATGGCAGATCAATGGCAAAATTAGACATTAGACGGTGCATTTAGCTGCTGAAAAGTATTTCAATCTCATGCAACAAGCAACAATATGAGCGAATATTGAATATAAAATCCTAAGGGAGTTATAAATATGACTTCAAATGAATGCTAACATGGCCTTGTGTCTGCTCGATAATATGTCAGTGTTGTGGGTTCAGCTCGCTCCGCTCCCACCAAGTGGCCAACAAAATCTACAATTGCTGCTTTAACTTTGTTAAAATCACAAAGGTTTAATTTTGCTCTCTTCATGAACTCTACCCATGCACACCCCCCCCCCCCCCCTTACTGTCTTTTGAATTTTTCATTTAACAAAAACATTTTCTTTTAATAGAGACATGGATTAAAATCCATCATGTCAGTCGGAATGTGTGTTGCTTATTATTGCCGGCTTCTGAAAATTCTTTGTATGCTAATAAATCATTCAACAGAATTGAAATAAATTAAGACAAAAACAAACAGAGAGCGAGCGGGAGCAGTAATGCTTCAGGGAGATGGAGAGAAACAACAGGATGTTCCTTATTCTCCTCCTCATCTTCTTTTTATTATTTTTTATCCTGCATATTGTTTCCATCGGGGGAAAACAAATGAATACACGGCGAGTGGTGAGAGCGGGAGCAGGGAGAAAAGAGAAGGCTGACCTTTGAGAGGATTATGGGATTTGTGTTACAATAAAGCCAGGAGGCAATATGGCCGATATATTCTGTAAAATAGACTCTTTAGCAGTGAGACGCCTTGATTGCAAAGAGACCAAGACAGTGGCAGACAAAACGGAGAGGATCACTGTGTTAATATAAGGCTTGCGTGTGCACTCGTACTAGCCGAGTACAGAGTAGTCTGTCATTTCAATGAGATGGGAGCAGGGGGAGGTTGATGGACTGCATATTTATTGTTGAATTTATCAATAGAATACTGCTCGTCCGTGGGGACTCTCTCCTGGAAGTTTTAATGAAATAACCACATCAGATTCCCCATCGTATGTCGGAATGTGGGACGTTATGACACTCAATTTGCGTTTCAAGAGAAAGTTTTAGTGTCCCATGACGATTTAATGGTTTTTCAGGAAAAACGGATGCAATACACTTTGATTCCTGATAGGTCATGGTGTAAAAACTGTCAAATTAGGAGATATTGAACAATATGTCAGTCGTCTAGTCCCGTGTCATTTAAATGCAGAGGGGGAGGAGACGGTCAGAAACGCAGACAGAAGTGAGACTAGTGATGCTTTCATGATGTCAGTGAATGTACGTTATTCTTCATCCTCCCCATATCTGCTGGCCAAAAAAAACCCAACAACTCATCTCTCAGCTTTTCCCAACACATGCACACACTCATACACACTCACAGCACAAACACACACTCATTTTGGATTGAAGTGGCTTGAGTGCACCAGCGGTTTTGACAATGTACTGTAATATGGGAATGCTGTTTATATGAAGTTGTTATAATTAAGGTTCAGGACCATGACCACGTCATTCTCTCTCACTAATTTACCCACCTGTGCCTTAATAATTCAATAAATTACGCAGACCTAGATAGCTGAGTCTAACCCCGTTTTTCTCCCGTTCGACTCAAGTTCTCACAACCCTTCGTTCCCTGCTCTTCTCTTCTCTTCCCTCTTCTAAGATGGCACAGCAGCTCAGCGGTTAGCTCTGCTGCCTCACAGCAAGAAGGTCCCCGATTGGAACCCCGGCTGTCCCAGCTCCTCGCTGCGTGGAGTTCAGAACCACTGGGTTCCAAGACGTTTTAACCACACCATGCCAGTTTGATGACAGGGAATATGGTACCAATGTGGTTTTGTTGCCAGGTTTGGCTCCTGCAATCCGGAACTAAGTTAGCTAATGGGACCGCAGCATGGTTAGCCAAGCTAGCGGTAACGTTAACTAACAGCAGTTACAACAATTCACTTTACCTAGTGGAAACTCTATAAACTGCTTCAGTACTGGATTCCCTGTCGTCGAACTGGCCTCAGTTTGTCTCAGTGGCTGCGTTCAGTCTCTGTCTGGCTGTGTTCGCGGGCTCCTTAACCTGGTACAGTTAGCATCAGTTAACGGTTACTTCAGGAACAAGTGAAGCCATCTTTTTGTCGCGAAACTCACTGAGTCACTGTGAGTTCAAGCAGAGCAGCCAGAGGACATCAGAGGGAAAGCCAGAAAATACAATATGATCCAGTTTCGCCCAAATCTGTGAATAAAGTTATGTTTTTGTACAGTGCTGCATTTCTGTACAGCGCAATGTCCAAAGCCGTCCAAGTCAAGAGGGGTGGAGGTCTGGGTTGAGTGAAGGGTCACATGTCACTAACTTTCACCCAGGAGACCGCAGTTCGTGTCCCGTTTGGAACAAAACATCACCAGTCTTTTCCTAAACCTAACCATCTGGTTTTTGTTCCTAAACTTAACCAAAGTAACGTAGATGGGGGGGGTCCTACTTCGATACTCCTGCGTGGTGATGAAGAATAAAATATGGTTTCCGTATGGTATAAGTAGAGCTTAATATTGCTGAAAAACAGTGTTTTTTCTTCAATAAAAGGTGAGTGTTTATTGTAGGTCAGTGATGAGGCATGATCTCCAGACCTCTCTCACTCCCATCAACCACCCTGACCTCAACAGCCTTACCTTCTGCCTCAATAAACCAGCTCACACTTCTTCCTGCAATGGCACTAAAAGCTGGCAATGGACATAAATTGAGAAAATAGTCTAATATGAAGGTAATTCCTTGGAAACTGGGCTGATTAATGCTATTGTTAGACGAAAAGTGTATTCTCTTAAAACATCCTTTAAAATGATGATTTTAATGAAATCTACAAATGTAAGCCATTATTTAGTTTACTAAACTTTACTCCAGTCATAGAAGGTATGACTGGTCAATATCTCATATTTAATAAAAGCCACATATTGCCCAGATTTGGTGTAACCCTCAAATGCATACACACACCATTTTTCTCTTTTACACTCCTATACACACTCATGCTCACCCTCCCTCCCAGGCTGCCTGGAGTCTCAGTAAGAGGCTCCTATCTGACCTCTAAAAATATGGCGGCGGCAGATTTGTGGCTTGTGCTGATAACCAATCAGATGGCTCGTGTTGTGCAGGGCGGACGACCCCCGTCGAGTCTTAAATCACATTTTCTCTTCATCGTTCTCTCCCTCGGTCTCTCTGTCTTCTTTATTGCTTGTTGCCGATGGTTTTATTTGGTGCCGGCAGATAGTACGGTGGGTTCCTCGGCGGGCTGTAGAGAGGCTGACAGCCTGGGAGTCTGAACGGATCGAAACCAGGCTTACCTGGAGCTATACCAGAGCAGTCAATAGAAGAAGCTATCTGTGTGAAATACCAAATGAAACTGAATTTTGAAAATGTCACCACACAGACAGACAGTTGTTCAGAGACGGGACTCGTCCACTCCCCTACATATGTAGTTTGCAGTGATCAGAGGTGTTATACACCACAAGCTTTGATCCTGCTGCTACACTTGTCCATCTGCTGCACGAGCCCCATTGCACACACAGGCAGGCACGTACGCACACAAGCACATACACTCAAGCTCGAGCATGCGTTTACACACAGGCAGCGGCCAAAGCTTTGATCAATAAATAACACTGTCACAGGGGGTTCTGTACACACTGATATCTACACATGCGGTTTGCGGTGAGGTGATAGCTCGGCGTGGAAGGATGTAATCTCTGTTTGTTTCTCTACCCATCTCTCCATCTGCCCCCTGCTCCCCTGCCCAGCCAATCAGCTTCCATCCAGCCTCTAGATAATCAGCTGCCCCGTGTGACCCCTGCCAGGCCAACGGCAGCATTAGTACAAGACTGTATTTGGGATACGAGCACAAAGCTGAACTAAAGGGAACGCACTTCGAGACTATTCAAATTGATCAACCTATTAAAAACAATGTGATTGATAGAGTAGTGGGCTTACATTTTGCAGTATACTTCGGTGTAATTTAAAGTTCAAACTGAACTATGAACCTACAGCTATGAACCTGTATTTAAGAGGGAAACAATCATCTGTGATTAAACTCTTACTGATCATCCTCTGACAACTGGCTTGACTTCATTTTGAGGATTTAAAAACCCAAAATATTAAGAATGGCTGCTCTAGAGGGAGAACTGTAATGAAGTGTTGGAAATATAGCGTTTTGTCTTGCACATACCACATCACACTGGGAAGGTTAAATTGGCGACCTGTCCGGGGTGTCCACTGCTTCTGAATGCATGCTCGCCCCGTGTAACCAAAGACAAATAAAGTGGGTATACAGAACAGTTGGATTACATTGCATACATTGCAGAGCCATTACCCTCCCATATTTTTATGATTATTCGTGATAAGGGCTTGGAGATTTTTTGGATAAAACATGTTGAATGCCCATACAAACATCACTAATCAGTTGAACTAATACCAAACTAACAGCAGTTGAATTTTTACAAACCGATATCAGGCAGTTCTTGCAACACATTGATTAGACAGGACAGAAAGCAGACAAAATGCATGCAAAGGAAATGCGGGTGTAAAGAAAAGGAAGAAGAAAGACAAAAGCGACAGGTAAAAACAAAAAAAAATGACAACAAGGGCCAGCTTAATCTGAAAGCTCATACTGTCTAATGAATGTCAATAAAAAAGCAGAAATATTGTAATTGCAGCAACTCAGTTGATCCAGTGTGTTGCTTATGCACTAAATTAGACCTGATGGTTATTTAACAAAGGCTGGCTGTATGAGTTTTCAGACCATACAGGACCAAATCTGGTCATCCTGCAGTTTAGTTAGTATTGCGTAAGATGAGTAGAATTAGTAGTATTTTTTTAGTAGGAAATGTTTGCTTCAGTTAGTACATTTGATGTTAGTGTTTTTTAGTATTTACATCATTTCACAGTTTAAGAGCAGGGCAAAGAAGGACAGAGAGAAGTTCTTCATGTAAAACAAGACAGAAAAGGAGAGGAAGGAGAGTTATTTGTTATGTGAAGAATAAAAAAAAACATGCAAGAATGTAGCCTGGCCACTGGTTTCATTTGAGCACTTTGGCACCACAGTGCATTTTATCTCTTGCGGAATTATTACTTCAGATTGATACAGGCTTGTTCGCTGATATGATTTTATCCACTGCGCTTTCAGAACTTCTTATCCATGTTGGCCTTGTATACTTTCATGGCTATTTCTAAGCCAACATGGAGAAAATATTTGGTGGACCTTGATTTGGGATTGTTTTTTGTTTTTTTTAATCAAATTACTAATGTGTACTCTCAAACTAGAAATCATTGCACTCAGTTTAGACCCCAAAATGCTGTATGTGCATGCTCGGCAGGCAGCATAAAGAAGCATAGACGCCTTTTCATTCCAGTGAATGAGCTTGATTTATTGATTTTATAAAACATTTTGGAAAACCTTTTATTGGAACCAGACAATGGCCTTGGCCATTCATAACACGTGATACATGCAACATGCATATTATGGTGTGCATACTGTTGGTTGGTGGCAAGTCATGGCTACGCCCGGCGCTGTGGAGCGTGCCCAGATGGTCGTCTGTTCTCTCGGCCAGATTAATCCAATCCATGACGCATCAGCAGAGCTGCTGTAGACCTGGCTACACCAACCCTATTGTTGCCAGATCACTATTACCTGATAGCCTTCACTGGTATCGCAGCTCACTCACTAAATAAATCATTATGCCAATGACACTGAACCAAATGATCAGGACTCAAACAAACCGAGCAATGGCGGACTGAGAGAACCACATGGTGGCCAGGTGACTACAACATCATAATGCGAATATAGTGCCATAAGCAGCAAACAAGGTTTCCAAATGTTGACTACACATACATATGTTATACAGATTTGTAATATTAGTCGACATATTTTAACCAAATTTAAGTTGCCATAAGCCAAGTTTAAATAGCATTACACTCACATAGACTACTGAAGATTATTACAAGGAATCAGTGTTCACACTTTCCCACCTTGGCTGCAACAGCATTTTCACTGATGATAACAGACAGTATGCAGTGGAATTCACAAGAAAAAGAGAAGAGATGGCACAGAAAGAGTCATGAACCCAAATCATTTGGGTATTTGTTTCGGGGAGAAAGAAATTAATAAGCATAAAAGAAATAAAAGTCCTCAACACTTAGCCAGCAGGACAAAATCTAACTGGAAAGAGAAAGCTCAATTACTGTGGAGCGAGAAAAGAAAAAGAAGATATATGAGTGCGAGAGTAGGAGGCAGAGAGAGTAATATTTGGGCAGGGTAAACAATAGGGATAATGCCTGTGTGAGAGGAAATGCTGCTTTGGATACAATTAAAGCCATGCTAGCTGGATCTGATCAATATGTGTTGCTGTGTGTGTGCTGCATACGGAAAACAGTATACTTTACATGCTGTGAATTTTCTCAGCATTTGGACCATCATGGGAAATTCCGCCGACACCCAGATTGATATTGATAAAGCCAATATTTGCTTGAGCTTGCTTCTTTTTTTTGTGAGTGGTTTGTAAAAAAAAAAAAGGCCTTTATTGGCATTTTCTGGTAGTTCTGTCTTTTTAACTAATCATCGGATTCTTATGGTCAATAAACACCCTCAAGTAAACACACAAAGACAGCTTATTATTTAATTATTCACTATTATATGAATCAAATGACATCAGATCAATCATTTTTTAAGATGTCTACATTTACATTTTGTTTCCTGCCTCCGTCTGCTTGCTGGCCCTTTTCCTGCCTGGTCTTTTGTCAAGCCAGGACTCTTTATATGTGGTTGCGGTGCTGAAAGCGGGGCAGAGTTCGAGAAGCGGAGCCGTGCAGAGAAATGGATATTTTACTGGCCAGGTATATCTTAAAACAATCAGAGGTTTGATGAATGGGCTGAATGGCTGATGTATGGCTGGAATGGAAGGGGTATTCGGAGAAGCTTTGAGTCAGGGAAATGCACCTCATCAATCAGCATGATTAAAGGTTTTGGCTGGGCCGAAACAAACTCAACACTGTGAGGGCCTGGCCTTAAAGGCACAGTGTGCTGTTTGGAAGTACCTGTAAGCTTCGCTTTAACTCTTCATGCTGCCACCTGGCTGCATTTTTTGTGGGAATAAAAAATGAAGGCTCGATTCATGGCACTAAGAAAGCACGTCAGCCATTGCGGAACCAAAAAAGAAAGAGGCATTTCATCTGCAGCTGTCCCCAGGCAACAGTGGAACAAATGGAACAACTGTGGAAATTGTGGAAGAAGGCAAAGAAGGAGTGTGATAAAAACCGAGGTAAGACAGGAGAGAACGGACGGTATTCACTCGATGGTGTGTGACGAAATCTGTTCCCTGTCGACATGTGTTTCCTCTTACCACCGGGACTTAAGAGGATTCAACACCAACATTCTTTCTACTAGATCAGTAACACGACCTGCCTACTTATTAATACAACCGTGTGTTTACTCCGCCTTTATCACACCACTGAGACCAGAGCTTCTGGTATTGGAATTCTTATAGTTGCTTTTGCTTTGGACAGTAGCCAGGCTGCTAGCAGTAGCCATGTTGCTAACTCTGTCTTTGCAACCGTGGCGCCAACAATTAGACCACTAGGACGCGTTGAGATGTCTATTTCCACTTTAAAGTGCCAAAACTCAGTTACACATCTTCCTATTTGTTCAATAATCAGTTTTTTTTTTGTTATATTTGTTGGCCAATATGAAGCAGCCCAAAGGCAACCATTTTTCATTTTGCCCCTGATGAAGGCCTTGATGGCTGAAGGCTGAAGGTAGACATGTTTTCACTGACATAATAGCCACGAGATAATGACGGCTCTCTAATTCATTACCTTCTTGAGTGCCTCGGAATCCTTCAGCGAAACTAGCAGGATCCCCAAACTGAAGAGCACCAGAGGGAAACCGTTTTTATACCCGAGCAGCACTCCTTGCATGCTGTTTTCTGACTAGTTGTTCAACAATCACCTTCATGTCACATTCTTTGGGAGTATAGTTGATGATAGTGAAGGTGGTTAGACCGAAACAAACCTTTACATGAAAATATAATGACAGTACCCTCTAACGCCCCTCAGAACAGCACCATTCATCCCTGAATGTCTGAACATCTGAACACTGCGTCTGGATGACAGAGTATTTCGAGATGGCGAAGACAATAAATACTTGCCACCCCTGATAATGACACTTTCACAACACTATACCATGTGTTCCATTAACACCTCATGTGCACACAAGAGAAATGTCTAACTCATTAAACTTGGGGACGTTCAAACACACACCCGCAGACACACACTGACAGTAGCGTACTATATACGTGCCCTGTGGCCAAATCCATTGTAGCCAAGGCCCTTGAACGATAAATACAGCCTTGCGTCAGCAGCCCTGCATATTTAAAGCCACTAATGGCTCCCTGCAAAGCCCTGGCTCTCAAAGACACACAAACCCACACTGAGCCAAGGAGAAAAATCACTGGTGCCAGAGTAGGTAGTTCTGTCAGCAGAGTAACATCTTCGAGCCAACAGGTGCTGCAAAGGCTGGCTGGGTAAGGTCAACAACACATTTTAACCAACAGAGGCTGACTGGCCGGCTGGAGAAGATACTTATGAGGCTGGGAGATGGCTGAAAGTCGTTAAAGGAGCAATGTCCAAACACTGCTTTCTAGTCTTTTAGCCTGGGATCTTGAAATCTCTTTTGGAGATTTGTAATACCTTGTGGATAGGACTCACCTTCCTTCATATGTTTTCACACGTGGGTCAACCATAAAGGTTTTCGGCACTCTGTATGTTTGGTTTTTCAGTTATGAAACTGCAACGCCTCATTCTAAATGGAACGGGCCTAAACGGAAGGGACCTGGGTACTTAATGAGGTCGCTTATTTACTTTCTAAAGACTGGATGACTGACTGGAAAGCCCAGCGGTCATGAGTCTTACACCTACTGTAGCTGAGTACACGCTTTCTCCCTTTCACTCACACACACACACACACACACCATCACATGTTTGGTGAAGGAAAGCCATATGCCTTTGTCCATTGCCAGAGGGGTAAACACAAACACATAAGAGTCTAATCTGAGAGCAAACAGCGGCGCCTCATGTTAACCAGCAGGGATACAGTTTCCCGCAACACCATGAGGCCTGCAGCACTTAAGAGCTCAGAGAGAGCGAGAGAGAGATGGGGATCATTTCACATCCATAATAATTAAAAGTAATTAAGTCTGACTGATGGTTATTTGGCTCCATTATCTTTATCCTTTACTTTGCTCGCCTTTTTGTCATTTTCATCCACTTTTGGAATTTTTGTCATGACTCTGTGACAGGAAGATGGACTTGGTAATGCTCCAAATATTTCAAACTAAACATGTTGATGCTGACGCTTCAGTGATTCTCCCAAAGTAAATATTATAACTATTGAATAGCCATTGGGCTGACATTAATATTTATTTTTCCATAATCAATCTATCAATCATTACATGAATCTATTTATTAGCATGTCTATAAAACATGACAAAATAATGAAAATGCCCCTCACAATTTCCAAGAGCACAACTCAAAATCTTTAAATTGCTTTTCTTTCTTTTTTGTTGCTTGTTGAATATGAGAAATAACCGATGTTTTATAAACAAATCAACTCGTATCTATAGAAGAGGTCAAGTTGTGTAAAGTGAGTGTAAACAGGCACAGACCTTTGCACTGTTGCCTCAAAACAGGAGGCTTCAGGATTTGAATCTCAGCCTTGAACACATGCAGCTTTTGGACTGTGGAAAAGTCCATAGCTCTGAATGTATGAATGTATGTTTTTCATTGATCACCATCTGTGTACATTATTTTATACATGCATCCTGCACACCCTCATGATCCTGGAAAGGAATGAGCAGGTATTGATGAATGATCGGTAACGGCAGATGATGGAGACCCTTTTTAATACCCACTTTTGTGGTTTCAGCAAGGCTCGAAGGTTATTGAGGGGGCTGGTCCATCTAGTCACTGACTGACTGACAGTTATCTTCAAGAGACCTTAACCACAATTGCTCCGCAGGCGTACGGCTGGAAAATTTCTAGTTCGCTTAAGTTTCTATCACCCAATTTCCAGCTGTGAGGAAAAATCAGAGTTTCATTCAATTATATGCAAGAAAACATTAGGTTTTGCATTGAAATGCAGCCTTTGCAATTCAAACAAATAGATATAAATCAGGTAAACAAGATCAGGGCCTGAATAATTGTCAGGAGAACACAAGAAGACAATGCACACCACCTGCAGAGAGCGTTAATGTTCGGTTCCTGCTATCTTTGCCTCTTTGCTCAATCTTAAAATGCAGACACACAATATATGCAAACACACATGCCCGCTGACAAACGGCCTTTTAGTTGAGTGAAAGGCGGATATTACCCTATATCTTTATTCTGCTATGGTTTAATAAGAAAGAGAAAAACCGCAGCAACCAAAACATGGAAATCAAATCGCTTAGTTCCATCCTAGCAAATGACAGCATAATCTCATTTAGGACGGCGTTAGCGAAGCTTTGTTTCCGTCATGTGTCGCAATATATACCTGCCCTCTGGGTAAGGCAGTGACACCATACACAGAAGAAAAGAAATTAGGAATTAGACTGATGAGAATAGATAAGATAGAGGAGGAGGAAAACAGGTGGAAATGAAAAAAAAAATGGGGCCAGGATCAGAGGAGATATTGCCATGATGGATGAAAGGGTATTAAATATAAGAAGGATAAGATAGGGAGGGTAAATGCATTAAACTGTGGCAACAGGGCCAAATCCTGGAGTCAGCTCTGCAATTAACACATACACGTCAGTGCAAGGGCAACATGCTATTTTCCCAGCAAACATTTTCACTAGCTGTTGGTCGGTCATGAGAAAATCAACGACTTTCAACAACATCTGTTCATACTCGTTTCATTACACATTGCAGTGGCGTTACTTTGCCTTTGACCGTCCCAATATTTCTCCATAACAAAAGAAGCAGACAAATCACAACCAAAATCCAGCCTTTGGATGTCTGAATTGTAGTAAAAAAAGCAATTGGAGAACAAAGAACAGCAAAGACGCAATAAAACCAAGGAAGGAGCTCAGATAAGAACCAGAATCACGCTAAGCTAAGCTAAGCTAAGCTAGACTCAGCCCATCTCTCACTAAGAACTCACCAAGAATAGAAGGAAGAAACAAAGGGAGGAAAAAAGCAAGAACTACAGAAAGAGGACATAAAACCAGTCAGGATAATTTTCAGCATTCTAGTGCTGGTGCTCAGGCTAAAAGTAAAAGTCTGCTATGAAACCAGCAGCAACACATAGCAACACCACAACTATGGAGGCAAAGAAAGAAAGACGTTGAAAGACTCAGTTCCTAGTTATAGCTTTTCGTCCTAAGCTCAAGACATTGGAAAATACCAGCAGCAACACATTGAAACGCCAAAAGAAAAAGAAAGAAAAAAAGACTTATGCTAAGCTAATGGAACCACTAATAAGGGAAGAAAGAATGGATAGAACATGACAGCAGCAGTTGTGCATCATACAGTACAGCAGGATCCTTACCTAGGACGCCCAGACGGTAGTTGACAGTTATGACAATCACATTCCCATAGCTTGCCAGGATACTGCCATCAAACATATTCCCAGTTCCTTCCATGTAGGAGCCCCCATGGATGAAAACCATCACCGGCTTGGGGCTTCCACTCTCCCTAATGTCTGGAGGAGGGGGGAGGAAGAGGAGGAGGTGGAGGTGGAGAAGGCAGAAGGACTGATTAGATGACAGATTGAAGGTGACAGCCAGAGATGCAATTTCAATACTTAAGTGGGCTTTGGCCACCTCTTTATTTTTATTTTTATTTTTTTGGCACACTGGCTTTTTAACATGGAGACCTTGTTAGTTTGAGGCGTCAAACCATTAATTTTTCTACATGAAGGCCGTGACATGTTTGTGGTGATTGGAAATTGCGTCTTTTTTTACTCACTAACCTATTTTAAATTCCATATAGGTGTTAATGAAAGAGGAAATTTAACGTGGCGAATTTTAATTTTCTTCCAGGCAATGGACTGTCAACATGCAAGAGTGGCAATCTAAACTGTCACACCATGTTGAGGTAAAACTTGTGCGATTAATCTGGAAGAAAATCTAATAAGAGGAAAAAAAAAAAGAGCTATTTTAGGCTTGACAATTTTATGAAAACGCAGCGCTTTATTGAAACTTTAATATGAATTTAGATTGGCATTACATAGTTGTTTAGCTCGAGGGAAATGTTGAAACTTGATTTTGTGAACTTAATAACAGCAGAGGAAATTAAACAGAGCTGGAAAAAAAAACTGGACACAGGAGAAAACAGGACACTTGTCTTTTCAAATGATCTGAATCATTTTAGGGGTTTTGTTAATGTGAAGGAGAGCATGTTGATTCAGCTTGTAAATTAGGCTACAGCTAAATCATTTTAATAATTACGGTGTAATGAGACAAGAGCTCAACAAAATATGCTGTAAATGATGGCTTGTCACACTGAAATCATAACTGCAATAAAGCTGTAGGTGTGTTTCTATTAACAAAGGAATATTTCTTTGAATTTGGAGTTGCATCTGTTAAAACGAGGAGCAGAATGGTGAGCCTCCTGTTAGCAGCAGAATTAGCCGCGTTAAAAGGTGCTACATCTGCCTGATTAGCGTGGAAGAGAGGAGGGCTGTAGAGTAAAGCTTTAGCCCTTGACATGGCTCTAATAGGGGCTGGATTGTGAGCAAAAAATGATGAGAAGACTTGGAGAGATCTAACAATATGCTGCAACCCGCGTTCAAAACAAGGTTTTCGCTTTCATCTCCTGTATCTCAGAGATGAAGCTTTTCATCTTGCTTCCCAACTATCTCCATCAGCACACGCAGCAGTACACATCGTTTATCCTACTGATGTTTTACTACTGAGGGACTCGGGTCCAGGGAGAGATCAGTGAGTCTACGCGGAATTAAAAATTAACCAGGCAAGAAAAGTGTTACCTCAGAGACGAGAGAATGAAAAGATATTTGATTATTGTGAGGGGAGTGGGAGGGGCAGAGGAGTAGCGCTGGTGTCTGAAAGGTTTCCCGCAATGTGTTTAAAGCACTCCAGGGGGTAGATAAAATAATGGCCAACACCTCAGGAAAAAAATGAAAGCACAGTAACAAACACTGCTACAAAGGTGGCACAATTATGCCTTTAAATGATGTAAAACTGCCCCTTAAAGAACCCTACTCTACTGGATTTTAATGAAGGGATGTATTGGGATTTGGTGGGTTTACCTTCCATGTGTAAGAGTAAATGGTTTCGGGGTTTAGATAAGTGACTCTGAGGAAACAGGACATTCTTCCCAAAAAAGAATATAACATATTATAGAAAAACATCTAGCGAGAAATTGAAGAGAGACACATCGAGGTAAATTGCTGTATCCTTATATATTATGTCTCTCGGTGCGGAGGTCATTACATCGCTGTCTCTATCGTGTGTTTGTTTCGTAGTTGTTCTGCTCCCTCCGTCACAGCAGGCAGTGGCCACAATGTAGCGGAACATCATCTCCTCTGGAAGGCTTCCAGAAACTTCTGACAAAAAAGGTCAGGGGATTATGGCGAGCCTGTGTGTGTGTGTGTGTGTGTGTGTGACAATATTAGAGGAGGAGAAGACAAAGGCGTGAATAACAATGACAATGAACAATACTGTTGTGTAGCCTACAGTACTGTTTCCTACTGGAGTGATGACAGTATTGGCAGTAATGATGGCACCATGATGATGATGATGGAACTCATACGGACAACTATGATAGTAATGATGATCATGATTATCTCAGCCATGACAATTATTTTAATTTTGATGTCGGCAGCTACGATGCTATGACAATAATGTTATTAACATTGATGATTATTCTTGTTGCATGATGCTAATGATGCTAATGAAATTATTTATTGATTATAAAAATGCCCTTTGGTTCTAACTAAGGATGTCAGTTTAATTTGGTTTTTTTTCCCCGGTTGCCCGACACACATCCTCCTGCACATGCGTGAATGTGGTCCAGTCAGTAAAGCGAGGTTACCACAAATGTGCCTGTTAAAAATGACTTGTTTCATTTATTTGCATGTTTTATATACAGTCAATGGACATGAACGACTGCCCGATCAGAGCTGGCTGCCCGTTTTTACGTCGTTTTCAGAGAGGTGGCAGTTGGCGGTGTAATTCACTATATAATAATTTTCTGCAGTGTTAAAAGATTGCAATGCTATGTCTGAGATATCGTTCTAGCTCATTAAAAACCTCGCCCTCTAACACAGTGATTGGGGCACAATTTCTTCCTTTCTGCGAGTCATAATCAAACATGGCAGCCGAGTGCTTGTTCTTAATGCGGTACAGCATTGTGCTGCATAGTATTACTACTAAAGAGTGGCGTCACGTAATATTCGTACATTTGACTTTGTTGCCTCTCTGGGGGAAATATTCATTTAGCATGCCTCATCTTTTATACCTCAGTCTGCTAGCTAGTTTTTTTTTAATTTACAGTTAACCGTCTCTAGATCTAACCAAGTCTTCATACATTTATGGTGTATTTCCCTTTGAAGTGAGATACATCCAATAGGGCTCTTGTAGCTACCTCTTCTGGTTCAGTGCAGAAGGTCAGCGGGTAATGAGGTGGGGTTAGTATAAAAGTGTCTTGGCATTGTTTGAGCATTTGATGGATTTACCTGGAATTACATGGATTTATTGGCTGAAAACGAGTCCCGTGTGTATTGAACACGCCGTACCTTGAGGTTTTAAGTTTATGCAACCCAGCTTGCTCTCAGTATGGTTTCCTGGCATCCTTTATTGGCTGCCATTGCAAGAACTAGAGCCAAAAGAAATGCTCTAACCCCAGTCTCTCCCTTCATTCCCTGTATTATCAATTAATCCTCATTCAGCTGATTGCAAATTTCATCTCTTTCAATCATCCTTTTGCAAGAAGTCATGTAATAGTATATTTGAGGTGATAACTGGATCATTTAATAATCTATTTTATATGATTATCTGTAGCAATGTGCTCCTTAATCCCTCTGTTTAAAGCAACTTGACATGATGTCAGGTTTCAGTAAAGGTGTTTAGAAACAGGCGGGAACATCCAACTGTCCTCCGGGGTTTGTTTGTTGTTTTTTTCACTGCAAGCAGCAAGATTAAAGCTTGCTTTGAGAAGAGCAAAAATGAGATGCAATCTTGTCGTGATTTGACCATTCAATCTTCCCTGGAATGGGTGTGGGCGAGGGAGAGTTTGTCAGAGCATAGGTACCATGCCAATGTGGAGTAGATCATTGCTTCCTCGAGGATGAAGTCATGATCAAAGAGATTCAGGTGCTTTAGATTTCTTGGAGCAAGCCCTGAGAGATGCCCCTGGGCTGTTGCAACAACTTTGGCATCCTCTCCGTCTGCCGTGTAGACTTATCAAACTAACGGCAGACACAAGGAGCAGAGGAGTTGTTTTTTTTATTTATTTTTTTTTTAATCCTGGCTTCAGCCTTTTGCTGCAGGGAGCAAAGCCATGGGGACTTCTCAGCAAAAGCAACATGAAATGAGGCCTAGCGGTGAACACCAATCCAAACACTTCCTGAGGAAATTCCCCTGTGTAATCTGTGCTGATGTAACTCATTAGAGTACACATCCAGTCCTATCTGTCAAATGGCATGAATATAAACATGAAAAGACATGCGGATTTGAAGGCATATTTACATTACTTGCTAAGCATGACATTGACATTATGTATATTTGAGCTGTGATGCTGCCCTTGATAACACAAACTTGTTGTGAGACTCTCATCACCAGAAAGAAAATATTCATTTCCAATGTTTAAATGAGCTTTGTTTATGTTGGCCTGCTGTCAAGTGACCTCTTACAAATTGGAGTGTAATTACTGTCCTTTCTTTGGCCGAGTTCAAGTTCATGGGGTTACCCAAATTGTAAATAGTGTTCCCCTCATGACCCAATTGAGGCCTACAGCTGGGGAAGCTCGGATTGCCCGTTTCGTGCTTTATAAAAGCAGATCACTTTAATCATAAAGTGATCATTTTAATCATGTGACATGAGTTAGAAAGTTATTGCCATAGCCCACCTTTGCAGCCTATCATGGCTTAGATAGGAGGTCAATAGGGGTGTAAAAAAAATATTGATACATGTAAAACAAATAGGAGAAGTATTGAATTAAATTGCCATGAAGGTAATGCAAAGAGCAGTTTACTTGATTCAATTCAAATTTGCACTAAAATATTAGGTTACTCTGCAGTGAACTCATCGTTTTGTGGTTTTACATTAGTTGGTTTAACTTTTCCTTTGTCATGGGTTTGGTGTTTCCGTGCAATTTTAATCCTTTAGCGGTAAAGGAGGTCTCAGTTACATCTGAAATGTCACCACCCGGAGCCTGTGGGCGAGCTGGATGCAACAAGGTAACACGTTGATCTTTTATCATCCTTTCCTCGGCTCCTGCAGGGATGTCCTCATGCTGTCAGCAAAATCTATATCCTTGTGCCCTCCACACTCAAAGTAATACATCCATAGTGCAGTGGAGGATTAATATCTCACAGATATTGCTATATAATTCTTTATATAGGGTACCAGGGGCCCCATAAGAACTGTGTAGACACCACAGTTCACGACATCTCCACTTCTCTGTACCCACTCTTAACCACACCAGCAATATTCAAGGTTAAAAAAAAACAGAGCATTGAACAAATCCTCAGCTCTCAGGGACTTTCCTGTTTACATCTCTATTCCCAGCACTTAAGGATTACAAACACCAGCTTTACTCAGTATAAAGAGATTGTAAAATCCAAGATTTGCCGAGTGGGTGGGGTGGGGAGGTTGAGGATGTCCTCGTTGAGTTTGCATCTACATGGCGGCGAAGCGGTCAAAAGTTAAGAGTCTCAAGAATCGCTGAGGGGGGAGCCGAGCTAATCAGAGGCGTCCCTGACAGGGAAGCGGAGCGTATGCATGTGTGTGCTCTCCATCATATTTTCCTCTATATTAAACTGGATTAGTTGTCGTCCCTGCATCCTTTATCGAGATAATGCTTGAAGCTTGCTGGGATTTCATTGAAAAGATCTGTATGACTTGCTCTAATCTTCTGTCTCTGTGGGTGTGTGAGCTCTCTGAAAAAAACAGCGTGATGGCATAGATCAAAGGGATCCGCATGGTTGTGAGTCTTATTTGGATGTAATTGCTGTTTACTTCGTCACATTATACAGTAGAGGTGCCTTATTAAGACTCTCTGCCTGCCATTAGAGTTGCACTGCATCAGCCTTAAGGGGATACAACTCTATCTCCGGGTTTTATCAAGGACATTTTATTCCTAATATGCCTTTTCAAAGGGCTGCTAGTTTTTGGCAACGAAGCAAAGGTTCATCTTTCTGTCGGATTCAGATTAATGGATTTCCAACACACTGTCTTAGCTTTTAAATGACACTAAATTTAAATATCAAGAGAAGCAGTTGCAATGTTTCCGTCCTTTAGTTTTGGTAGAGTATCCACCATATCCCTTAAGTATTCTTCTTCATCAGTATATTCCCAATACTCATTAAACATTAAATGCCATAACATCAACAACAGCATGTGGGAAATGTATTTTTATTGCACTTCACCTGCGTTTCAAAGGTTTAGATGTGTGCAGAACAGATACCTCAGTGTTGCTATGTGATTTAGCTCCAAACATTTAGTGAGTTTGACTGAATCAGGCCACAGATATATTAGGTAACTAACAAGTCTTGCACGGATGTATGTGGTTATAGGCAGTGTAGACATCCGTACTAGCGTGGAGTTACTTTCCTGGCAAGGAATCCATTCGCTCATACTTATTATATCACCTTAATCACAATATCGATTGATTTTCAGTTGGAAACCGTAAGTGGTGAGAGAGATCTTTAGCACGGCTTTGGAGATTTAGAAGATACAGTTACAGGAACATTTTTCAGAGGCACAACTGATGGAAGTAGAAGTAAGTTCAACAGTTGAGTTAAACCTCAGGCAAGGAGCAACAGAGAAGAAATGTAGTTATATGTATTGGATAGTTCTTGTAAGTACATACAATGTGGAGGCAGCTTGATGCTTCTTCATATTTATTGTATTCCAAAAGAAAATATTGCACTTTTAACTTCCCATTTATTTGACAGCTCTTGTTACATCTACAGCTTCAGATTTTAGAACTAGTATAGTGCACTGGTTAGTGACTAGTATACTTTAATATCATCTGAATAGTCATTTCGCATCAAAACCCATTTATTTGCGTGTCATTTGTCTGCATTTGGCTTTTCTCATGACTTTTTAGGCGCGAATGCAATAGAGAAAACAATGTAAGATGATGTAGTATAAAGAGCGAGAAGGTCCACCCCTGGAGGAGATATGGGTCAAACAAGCACCTTGACCCTTGTGAAACCAAAAGTTGATATTGATTGTTGTTGATTCTTGTCTGTAAGTTAAGTTAATGTAATGTTTTGAACTTAGGTCACATAAGTAACATTAGTTACATGACATATGTAACATAACTAAAGTGATTTTAACCCAAACCAGCGGGATCAGACATGTTAATATTAGGTCCACTCTCTCTCTGTCCTCTTGCCTTCAGTCTAGTACTCACAGAAACGCTGGTTCTGTGGTGATTCAACTCAGCCAGAAGGGTTACTTCTGCCTCTCAGAGTCTCTCAGAGGATTTGCAAAAAATAAATTACAATCTGCTCTAAGCAGTCCTCAAATTTTTTGAAAATCACGGTATTGAGAAAAGCCACATGAGTGGGCCACATAACAGAGTATTTATGTGGTGCTGTGTGTTCTATACAAAGCATTAAAATGGAGAGCCCTGATGATCACTTAAAACCACGATGACAGTCATGTCACTTGAAATCAACTCCACCCAAATGCTGGCTCATTTTATTATTGCCAAGTCTGTCATGTCTGCTATCCAATCCACATTTTCTGTAGCTAGAAAACAACTCATCTGGCTGTTGGAGACTTGAATTAGACGTTTTTTTAGACCCTAACAGCCACTTCAGGTGGTTGACCAGAATGGTAGCTTCAAATACTGGTGTGCAGTAAATTAGCCTCGACTTTGGCCTGTAGGAGCAGAAACCATGCCAGGAGAGATAACAGCTCACACGTTGGCAGCAACCTCGGCTGTTTCGATTCAGAACTCTTTGTCGTCTCAGGCTCATCATGTACTCAGGTCATTGGTTTGACGCCAAAAATGTGAAGTGTTAGTATAGGTGCAAGCCAGTTAGCCAGTCGTGGATCTTATTTCATATAATTCTAATAAATGAGACACATTTAAATAAAAAAAATAAAAAATAAAAACATGCAGAAATGTGTTAACATTTGGCTGAGGGGTTAATAGTTACTTGATCTGCTGGTGGGATGCAACATAGAAAAGGAAAGAAAAGGTAAAGGAAACAGCAAATCCAAGCAACAAATCTGTGTTAAGTATTAATTTCAAAGAATGGTGGTAGACATGAAAACTTTAGACATCAAGCTGAAAAGGACAAAACACATCCAGCCCAAAAAGAGAGTTTACGAGTAAAGAGCAAAAAGAAAATGTCCATCACTTTCAAAAAAGGACAAGAAATGTAAGAAAATCAAAGAAGATAAAAATTTGGAGGAGAAAGGGTAAGTTTGGATTCCCTTGTCATGCAAATCAGTTTGGCATCGGGGGGGGGAAAAAATACCTTCGTCGTCCGTGTGGTCACTATCACCTAAATCATCAGTGTGTTTCTTTGAAAGGGGACCTATAGGACCAAGAAGGAGAAGATGGAGGAAAACAGGGTGATCAAGAACACACACAGCTTTCAAAAGATGCTCTCAAAAGATAAGAAAGTATGTCAATAATTCACGTTTCTAAAAAAAAAAAGTCTTCACAGTGACAAGGACACTTCACATGTTTACAGTAGAAATGTACTGTGGGAGTTCTTTTAAGAAGGTTAAGGAGCAAGAAAAGAGGGACTTTTAAAAAAAAAAGAGGCAAAAAAATATTAGTGCTCTGTTGAAAATGAAGACTTTACTGAGGATCCTCTTAGGATCCAAAGACATTAACCTCTTTGAAACAGTGCATACAGTCGCATCAGTTATACATATCAGAGACATTATGTTGACATTTGGAAATTATCGCTGTAGTAGAGAAAAAGGCAGAGGCTGTAAAAGAAGAGCAGAGCACTTAACAGAAGCATGTGACAAACTCCCCCCATTGTGTTTTAACTGTGTGTGGGCCTAAACACACACACAAACACACATATTGGAGAAATTGCTATTTTTTTTCTATCCTGCTATTTTTCAGGTTAATGAATTTTTTTTAATTTTTTTTAAAAATTGTTTTATTTGCGCACTGTGAACTACAGCATCAACAAGCTTGTTCACATGGAGATCAAGTTCAATTTTAATCCATAATGTACAAAAAATAAACAAAAAAACTTACAGTGACCTCAATGTCAAATCATGGACAATGAATAAAGGGATAATTTAATATTTTGGAAAGTCCGATATATAGCTGTCTTGATCAGAGTCGAACAAATATACACTAAATATAAGACTACAGCCGGTTAGCTTAGCTTAACATAAAAACCAGAAACATGGGAAAACAGCTAGCTGATGACAGGAAGCCAGTGCACCCAATTTAAACAGTCTATAGTGCATGGCGTAAGGCGCACCATGAACATGTGCTCATGCACAAAATGAAAGGGGCAGACCATCTATGAGAATAGAAGGAACTGAAGCACAAACAGAAGGAGGTAGTGGTGAGCGCGACTTCCTTTTCTTGCATCACCATAACAATGCCAAAAGCAATGTTGCGTCACGGACTTTAGGCCGGCTGCTTTCTGTGCCAACAGTGCACCTGACCACACCTCAATTTAAAACCAACACACGCATTTGTTACTTCCATAACGTGGGCGCTGAGCGCGAGTCGGAAAAATGCGCAAAATGTGTTAATTAGTAAGCTTTGGAGATGCCGTCAGGTGGATTTTGTTTTCCTTGGGCTGAGCCAGGCTCGCCGTTACCCCCTGTCACCAGTTTTTATGTTAAGATAAGCTAATCGGCTGCTGGATGTAGCCACATATTTAGCATACAGACATGTGAGTGTACGATCTTGGTTTTCTAGCCGAGGCAAAATTAGCTTCAGACAGGTTGATAGCATTTAAGTACCTGGTAGAATAGTTTGACAGGGGAAGTGGTCAGCTGCTTCTTTTTTTTAAAAACCTAACACATTGTCATTTTAATAAGAGTTCCTTGTACATACAGAGACATAATAACAAAAGTAACATTATACACACACCCACAAAGAACACACAGAGATACATACAGGTTCTCTATAACAGATCTGAAAACATGCAGTATGCTAGCAAAGGATGTATGCTAGCAGGGTGCATGACACACAGAAACAAATAGAAAGAAAATACAGGCGGTGCCTAAGCCCTCACACACACACACACACTCATACATGCGCGTGCACACACTCACATCAATGATATTGACACCCTGTGATGCCACAGGGCTTCAAATAGCCACACCGCTGAGGAAATGACCACTCCAATCCTTCCCAACTATCTTCATTAGCCACAACACCAAATAGCTAGCAGTTTTCTGCAAATCTAACTTCAATTGCATTTGATTTTACAAAACTGACATCGTCGTCAATTTTAACAGGAAGAGGGGGTTACAAGGCACATCATGCGAAAAAAATGTCTACAAAATGGCACTGAAAATTAAAATGAGCGTCGGTTTGAACATACAGTATCCGTTCGCGGAATAGAGAATGGGAGATGGATCACTTCGAAGGTGCCACATACATTTATGCTGGTAGCTCAAGCAGTCGCCCAAGCTCTCTTGTGAATTTGACAAGCAATTTGATAAGCAAGAGCTGACTTGTGTTTTCTACGTGCTGACTAAGCACCAAGCCACAAGACGTGTTTTTAAAATGTGAAACGTCCAAGAAACACAGAGCGTCCGCTGTCTAGGGATGTGTTACCTGTTTGGATTACTGTCAAACCTAAAAGTTGTTTTTCTGTTAGCCATGTCGACTGATAGAAGGCTCTGGACTAATACTTAAACATACGGCACTTCAAATAAAGAGTGGGGTTATTTTAACCTCTTTGACTAATGACATTCTGATTTCATATTGAATATTTGGTTCTAGGTAGGTAAAATCTTTATACGTGCTCCAACCATTGTCTTGTAAGAACAATATTTTTTCATGATAGATTTTTTTCAGGATTTTGAAATACCAATTTACTGACAAACATTTCTCGATATGACATGTCAATTAACGACACATTTAAAAAGTAGTTCAACACCACCGTACAGCCTGTTCCGCATGCTGCACACATTTGCATTTGGTTGGGCTGCGGGAGGTTGGGGGATGCCAGGGGGCACGGCTCTGCTTGCTCACACCACCTTCCAGCGGTCAGTAGGAAAAACTCTTGACTTTGTCAGTGGTGTCAATGTTGCAGTCGTGTTTATTTTCAAACAGGCAACATATAACTGAAGGTTTCTTCCCCAAAGACAATATGTTGCATCTTTGTTATGAAGATGAATTAATTAAATCAAGTCTTACACTCATGTCTAAGGGATCGAAACATTAGGGTTGTTTCAATTCCAATTGGACCAAGTTCCAAACACTGAATAGGTATAAGGTAAAAATTATTGCAACTACAAAAAGGCACAACTGTGAAAATGAAACAAAAGAACAAAAGAAATGCAGCTTTTTGTGTTCAGTTGCAGCTAAGTATTCAGTAAGTGCACATCATCCAGACGAATGGGCATTTTAAATGTTTTTAATATGAAAATCACATCGCTATCACAATGTAATTTGTATTGAAAACACTTTGTCAATCACTGCCTTCGTAAAATGAATGGCCTACAAAGAGAGGTTAACAAAACAAAGAAAGAAAAGTTTGTAAGTTATGAGCAACTTGAAAACTTCTGAGAAGAAAAGAATCCAAGAGAGTGTGATTGATGTGGCCACTCTCTGGACTGCACATGTGGTGCTATTACAGTGGCATGTTGTTTGACTGAGGGTTAGTGGGGATCAGAGCAGACAAGACAGCTGCATGACAGCTCCTATCACACACACACACACACACATAGTCATGAATACACACACATACAGAGATAGACATCATACAGCAATCAGGTGTCAGTTCTAAACTGCCCAGTGACAAGGAGCCCCCCCACCCCCACCCCCGACACTGACCTGCACTCCCCCACCTGCCACTGTGAGCTTATGTGTGTGTTTCCATGTGTGTGTGTGTGTGTGTGTGTGTGTGTGTGTGGTTAGCAAACACACACACACACACACACACACAGGTGAGGTCTCAGCTGGCATCAGACCTGATCAGTGATTAGGAAATTCTCTTTCTGACTCTGTGTCTCTTCTCATTCTTTGGTTTTATCTTCTCTGCCTTACATTCTAACAATGATCTTCCCGACACTTCTTCTCTGGATATGTCTCTTGTTTTCTTTTCTTTTTTTCATTGCTCTCTTTGATCTCCATCTGAATGTTTCATTTATATGTTGGAATGGTTTCTCCCATCCACCCTTTTTCTCCCTGATGTTCTATGTAAAGTGTTATGTGTGCTGTTGTCCTGTTGGAGAAGCTAACACTGATGTTGGCCTAATGGAGAAGCATCCTGTTGGAGAAGCTAACACTGTTGTTAACCTGTTGGAGAAGCTAACACTGATGTTGGCCTATTGGAGAAGCTAACACTGTTGTTAACCTGTTGGAGAAGCTAACACTGATGTT
>JBBPCS010000089.1:0-23054 GCA_037974645.1 Hollardia meadi | reverse complement strand
TATATATTAGTTTTATTGTTTTTTGTGTGTGTGTGTGTGTGTGTGTGTGTGTGTGTGTGTGTGTGTGTGTGTGTGTGTGTGTGTGCAGTTGGGGGATGCGGAGGAGGACACTAGAATGGGTTGTTGATGAGAGTGATGGAAAATATCAGCAGTAAATCCATAGCCCACGAAATCAGAGATATGATTTAAAATGTCACATCCAAACATTACTCCATAATTAAAGTAAACACACTTCACTAAGAGGCTTTTCCCACTCGTGGTTAAATTTGGCTTGCCCTCATCTGATTATGTTTTGAAGCTAGTGCCTCAAGGGAGTCTTTGAAAACAAAATGTAATGTGTCATTATCCTGCGAGTCTTGCTTTAATGATGGTCATTTTGGAGATCTATATAGGTAAAAGCCTGAGAGCCTCATGAGAGCAGAAAACTGAACATGTATTTGTTCCATATTCCGTTGTTCGCATTAGCAAATACGTACTTATCAATACTAACTTAATAACTTAGCACTTATTTCGTCTTCCATGTCTTTTTCAATTCAAATGCACTTCTTTTTTTTTTACCATTGTAGTGCATTGCATTACTGCACCAAACAGATACCCTCCACCATACGGTTACAATAATCAAAACAAGAATGTGGTACAAGAGAAACATTATCATTCATTCAATAACTCTCATTCCCTTTCTGCTGATGTTTGTGTGCACACGCTAACAGTATTGCATACAGTTATTTTACAGCTGCATCTCCATCATCATTGAAGCAAATAGCTTCGTGCATTACATGGTTGTATGGCCGTTTTGGAAGGGCTGCCCATAAATAATGACCAGCGGTGAAATGGAAACTATGGGAAAAGCTGTTAACTTTTCACAACGGCGTGTCTATCTGCGTTGTTCACAATGTGTTGCATCTGAAATATGCATGAGGCAAAATGTGTCCCCGCTACGGCAATGGAGCGCTAAAGAAAGGAGGGAGCGGAGAATAAAAGATTGATCTTTTTTTTGTGGGATGAATCTTAGAAACGGGGCAACGTTATGACATTTGTGTCTCTGCTGCTTTGTGCAGTTGCTGTAATTTGTGGAACTACAAAGACGGTGCGCCGGAGCTTTAAATGACCTTCATTTAATATTCAGGAAAGAGAAAAATAAGCAGCTTATTTATTTATTGTAATGCAAGTGTCATGAATATGTATAAGCAGCTATCAATGCTGTCACCTTGAGCAGAGTTGTACACATGTGTGTGTTTGTGTGTGTTTGTGGCTATTAGGAAAAACAAAAGACTGGAAAACAGTCAAGGTCATACTCTGATGTTTCCCTGAAAGGCAACACACAAGCTATTTAGAAAGCCCTGGACCTATTCAACAGAACGTTTTTAGTTCAAGTCAGACTACACCACTGTAAATTTGAAGGACCTTGTGCGGGCTGTGTCTTGTTTAATTGGTAGTGAGCGGCTTTTATTTTCTGCTGTACCTGTTATTGATCAATGAATGCATTTAAACTAAATACATTTCCATCATCTGTATCATTTGGCTTTAGATTTAGGCACCTCCCCATACTGGACAAAAACTCTGTTATTTCCTGTATCTGTGTCACGTAAGCAGCAGGTCCAGTCATTGTTATGGGTGAAATGAACGTGATCACAGATTAAAGTCAGTTATTTCATTCCTTTGTCACCAAAGTAAAAATTGGACCAATTTTTCACAAGCCACGTGTCTTCTGAACAATCCAACACTAAAATGGCATTTTTTGAGACAAATCAGGAGAAAATTTACTTTGTTCGAGACCCTGAGATCTGTAACGAGCATATTAAGCTAGCAGATAAAAAAAAGAGCAGCAAAATATAGTGCAAACATTAAAAATATGTCTTTATCTTCTGTTGTATTGTTTCAACATGAAGAAACAATAGCCCTCACCAATGTGTAAGTGTTAAAAATGCCCAGTGGCGATGGGCGGGATAGGTGACCACGCCCACTTAGGAGACCGGAAGTGCGTACCATTTCATACCATTAGCATATAGCTTGTAATGCAGTATCTTTGTCCCATTTACCATCTTTGATTACGTTCAGTAACAGATATTTTTTACATCCAAAGACAGCATTTTGTGAAATTCTCAATTTCTACAATACATGGCCCCAATATTATGGCTAAGCTTGGGGAAAGACTGTGGTTATGACAGATAAGAGTTGGTTGTGGTTCAGGATGGTTGTGTTTGAGGTCGTGCAGACCACTTTTCAACTGCTCAAAAACATACATCAGCATGATAGTTGATGACTTCTCCTAATTTTACGTGAGTGGCTTTTGCACTGATTTTGAACTGATGACATCTTTCAGAAGTCCATTACAGAAAACGACAAATGACTCATCGGTCTCCGAAACTGCAGCTGTAAAACATGTTTGAATAGAATGGATTTTTATCTGCTACTACTTTGTACACAGCACTGCCCTCCCAAATCCCAAACTGTTTGGATCTCTGTGTTTTCGTTCTATTCGACTTTGGTCTAACAAGGATTTACAACTCACTGGACAATAACTCACCCCAAACATAAGTATAACATGTAGGACAACATATATTGTGCATCTCTTTTGAATTTGGTTATGTATAGCTAAAACATGCCATATTTCCTTGATTAGTGTGAACACAATGCTTCATGACATTTAGTCACCTCCATTAAATGTGGTAGCCCAGCTTTCGGCAAATGGAGGGGTTACCACACCCATAATTGTCTACATATTGGGTTTTAACAAGGTCAGGAGAAAAGAAAAAAAGCAGCAGTTGGGACTGTGGAACCCCAAACAATGAGTCAAATCAACAAGTCAAAGGCTGTATTCAAAACCACCTACTAATTTGGCCAAAATGTAGCATGTAGTATGCTGTATGGAAACAAAAGCAAAATTTGCAGTATGCCAAAAGTTCTGGATGTCGGACCAGTCTACCTCACTTACTGTGTCCCACAATGCATAGTGCCGGAAGGGTCGCAACAACCACTCAAGTCAAAAACAGACAATTTTTTTTACAATTTTCTTCTGCTATTTCATCACTCAATTCAATTCTGAGACATTTTTAGGTCGGAAATTAACTGTGTAGATTTTTAATATTGTCAGTTTTATAAAACAGACCACTGCAGCCAACGCAGCAGACGACTTCAGCAACAATGTCAGAGGAAACCCAGGCCCACAACTGCATTTAAAAAAAAATAAATTTCCCCGCTGTTTTTCTGTCATTACATTACAAGTCTGACAAATTTTGCTAAAATTTTACCACTACTGCCAAGGAGGAAATGTTCACAATATAACCAAACCAGCATTAACAGAAAAAAAATACCATGAGTCAGCAAGTTTTATGAAAAGGTACGCAGTTTGATTGAAGCAAGATCAACAATGAAAACATTACGCTTCCATGGCAACAGAAATAACTTGGAGAACGAGCTTACATCTGCAGTGATGGAACGTTATTCATTAGATAGGTATCAATCAACTCTCCAGAAAATGTTCTTATTTGCAAAAATCCACATTTAAAACTTATTTTAGAGCATAAGGGGATGCTACACAGTAGCGGTGGTTTGCCATCAGCCATGCTGATTTTTACTTTCACTCAGCCTGGCCTGGAATACCACAGAATAAATCCAATTAATCCATTTAACAGAATAAATCCATTTAACAGCTTCATACTATTATGAAAAGCAGTATAGTATGTAATGCATACATGGAATGGTAAATGGACTGCATTTATATGGTGCTTTTGTAAAAAACTGAAAGTGTGGGCATCCAATAGGTTTTATAGTTGAGGAAACTCAATACAAGACAATACCAGACTATACCACGTTGAAGCGAGCACAGAGGGAGGTTTACAGTGTTTCAGGGAATAGTCTTATTCAAACAGTGTTAATAAAAAGCATCCAGTACAATGACATGGCACGGACTGTGTTTCTCCAGCTACAACCCACATGGAAATGTCTCCTCATCTTTGCAAAGTCAGGATCACAGACGACAGCATAAATAACTCATACATTTGCCCTCTACCATTGTGATAGCTAGACCACATGTCACCTGTCAAGGTACAGCAGGCAAGAAATGCCAATTAAAGTGAGAAAGTCTGCAAAATGATGCTTTCCCTACAAGAATACTGACTGACATTGAGGCAGGAAATACAAGTGCGGTGCCTTCTGTCACAGGGTAGTGGAGCCAGAGCATGCTAATTTAAAGAACACCATAAAATTTAGCATGCATATCCATGATCCCAAATTTTGTACCCAAGAGCTCATATTCTACTAGGCGGGTTGCCATGGAAATCTCACATTCATGATCCCAACAGGATGAAAACATTTGATATCAATGATGTTGTGACCTTTCCTCTGGCACTATTTTCAGGAAAAAGATCATATTTCTAGCACGGTTGCTACTGCAAGTCTTTAGCAGTGGCAGAATCATCAATTCGGGCTCTAGTAGGGCATCGTCTTGTCTGACCCCATATGTCTAATCCTAGCTAGGTGTACAGTTGTAGTTACCCTGACTCATGGGCCTGCTGTGTCACTTTAGCCCCATGTATGCACAGGGCTCGACACTGACTGTTTTTTCATTCGATTTTGTCTCTTGTGAACCTGTCCTGGCCTCCGGCTCCTCTCTCCATTAATGTCCCCATCTGTCAGTCTGTCTCAGGTTATAATCATTACCATCGCACAGATTCTCGCAAATTAATTCCAGCCAAATCCGCCTGTGGTAAAAACTCATCCAGTTGAAAACTTTTTGCCGTAACAAGCAGCAACCACGGGTGCATGTCATCCCCAACCTGCCAGTAATTATTGCTGCTGTTCAGAGAGGATATAAACAGTGGAACATTCTTTAAATAGCACCTGCTACTGCGAGCGAGGAGCATCCCGACATACATGTCTATATTAATGCGGGTGGTAAGGAATAGAAAATGCAGATTTGGCTTCCAGTTATCAACAGCTACTGACTATTAACTAGGTTAACTTCATCAATTACCATGCCTGTAAATTATTCTAAAACGTCTATCCGGGGCATACCCAAAGTAGATTGGAAGCAGTTTTTGAACTATTTGGAGTACATGTGTGGGTTTGGTGTGTTTTGAAAGATACTCGGAAGCTTTTCCCCAACAGTCTGAATTACTGTAAGTGATACTGGCATCGAGTAATATAAATGTGAAAACACTAAAATAGATGGTTTTTTATTCTTGTCTATTTTTTTATGCAAAAGTAAGCCTACAGATGACCTATAACTGGGCCTCATTAGCTGGAAAACACAATGGGACCACAGCATTTAGCCAGTCTTTACAGTCAGTCTTTGATGCAAACAACATTTTTTTCTTCTTTTACAGAGAAAATACATTTAAAGGGATTTTCACCATGATTTTATATTCACAAACGGCCAGCTGGCCGTGTTCCTTCCAGCAAGGGAGCACTGTCCAACACACGTCGCAGTCGGTAGTGTAGCTCAGAGTACGCTTACTCTGTTGTAAAGTCGAGAGCAAATATGGACAGAAAAAACAAAGTTGGTGAGACCTCATGTTGTTTGTCTTCACAGATGTGTTGCATTGGGCATTCACCTGGAATAACAGATGCATTTTTAATCATAGAGAAAGGCTGTAAATATTATCTCTCTCGGCCTGTTCACAGAATACCTTCATGTCATTGCTATTTCGTATTAGCTGGGTTTGTCACAGTATGGGAGTGATGCAACATTGTCACTTCTCCATGACCAAAATTAAAATCTGCAGATTGCACAAGAGAGATAAATGCAGTGAGAGGATTTGGGCATGATTAGATACCCTCCCTCTCCCGCTCTCTCTCTCTCTGTTTCTAAGTTTGGTTTAGAATCAACACTGGGTCCAATGGGGCTGAGCTGAAAATGACAAGTCCACCACCTGCCTAGCAGCCAGCACAGATCGTCAGCCAGGCTCTGACACAAAACGAATTTAGATCCATCTAGAGACACACACACACACACACACACACACACAAGCACATCACACCAACATGAGAAGAAACACCAGTGCAGAGAAGTTAAGTTGTGAGTGGAGGTGACAGAGCTCCTCAGGGGAGACCCAAATACAAGAAGGCCCATGCCTATTCCTGCCTTCTATTTCCTCCACTCTGTGTGTGTGTGCCGCCTCCCACAGGATCCTCCTTCAACGACTACAAAACTGGGACAAAGCCAGAGGAAGAAGGGAGGAAAAGACAAGAGAAAAGGACAGAGGGAAAGTGAGATGCAGGAGGGTGAATGGGTCAGGTTGGATTGAGAGACAGAGATGGACGCGAGGGAAAAGGCCAAGCTGTGCAGAGGGAGAACCTCAAGACATCAAGGGAGAAGAAAGACATGAGGGAGAGTCGTGGAAAGAAAACAGCAAGAAAATTCTCTGTCTGTGAAGCTGCCTGCATCTTGATGAAATTCTTCTCTACAATGGAGCTTCTATTCTAAACCCCTCTGGAGTGAAGGGAGCGCACAGAAATTTCGGAATAATGCAACATGTTGAAATATTTCCGGAACTATTTGAGATATTAAACAGCTTGTACACGCGCTGGGGAATGGCCTAGTTTGCAGTTAAATGCCCTAGTTTGGGTTTTGAAAGCCAAACCCTTAATTCAGCATAAAGTAAACATAAAGGGAGTTCCCAGCCACCACAGAGACACCTCACAGAGAGCTTTCTTTTTCTGACAGAGTTGAAGAGTGAGCAGTTGATTCCAAAGCACACAAGCGGTTTGGTGCCCAGCGTTCAGAGGCAGCACAGGCAAATCACGGGAGCAAATCACGGACGCCCACGTCGACTCAGGGTCCCAAATTTTACAATTATTATGTCAGGTTTTGTTTTACTGCTACAGATCCCAAGTGTATCGGAGTAGATCCAGCCTAGAGATTTATACTGCTAATTTAAATGATGATTTTTAAATTTTTATTTGTTTTGCAATTGAATTTAAACTGAAAATCACTTTTTGTCCATAAACAGTGACTGTACATTAGAGAGTGGAAAGTCCTTCATTCCCTGCGCCCAGTTAAGAAATAGCCCAGTAGCTAAACCATTGTTAAAGTACAACCTGTTACTCAGAAAAAGGCGAGCTATAGCCAAGCTACACATCTCCCTTTATGTAGCTTCATATTGACTGTAAGATAGTGGTGCAGGTGTCATGTAACTCTCGGCAAGAAAGTATGAATGTACTCCTTTAAAGCTGTGTTTGCACACATTGACTCAAAGTGATTGGTCCTTTCTTGCCTGTCATAACCCTAAAGCTTGAAGGAGGCTTTAGATTTATACACTGAGCTCCAATCGTTTTCCTTATTCTCTAATTTTTCCACTATACTGGCGAACAAAAATCAGTCATTTTCAAAGTTTTCCTTCCCGTCTTGATCGCTTGTAGACTTTGTACTGGTTTAGATCAAATCAAAACTTCTTTAGAATGTGTAAAGGTCTTGATTTTTAAATACTTGTAACCACCGTGTATGTCTCATCTACAGCCTCCAATTGTGCGAAGGCACTGCACATAATTTATGTTTTGCACAGATACCGAATGCATTCTAATTCTAATACCACATTCCAATGGAAACTGAACTTTGGGCTTTCCTACACATTGTTGAAATGTTCCACACTGACTCAAAGTTGATCACTTTAAGAAATCCTTTGACTTTTTTCAGATCTTGCTTTGGCCATCCAGCAATGCTAATCCTTCATCATCAACATGTGTCCTAACCAACTTACCAAAAGTAGAATTTCTTAATATGAAATCTGTGGAATAGTTAAAAGAATTAAGTTTTAATAACTTCACCTTGAATGCTTGTAAACGTCTGACTTCAACTATAAATGACTTTTTTTTTTTCTCCTTTCAAGGTTGTTTCTGTGTCGCTGAGTCTTTGTTATTTTGGACTTTTTTTTGTTGTTGTTCAGTTGGCTGTCATCTGTGAGGAGTGAGGCTCTGCGTTTCCTTCAAATTTAAAAATGAATTGTGAAGTCTTCAGGGAGAGAAGACCAACCGCAGCGCTGCTGCCTCATCTCATTACAGAGACTGCTATCCCAGCATGTGATAACTTAATGACCGTACTTCATCCCAGTCACATCAAAAACACTACTTTTAACAACAGAAGACCTCTTTGAACCAGCATGGCACAGGACGGTACAATAGTCCTTATGAGGACAAAGAGATGTGTCCCACAGCGATTACACTCACTCACTCTCAAAGCTGCTGTATTGTTTGACTCTGTGTGTCCTGGTCTCACTTTGCTTTTGTCCTTCTAACTCTAATATTACTCCGGCTCTGCTCTTCATCAATGGCCACATCTGGCTCCCTGTTGCCCCGTTTACTTTGCCTTTGTTCAATAACTGCCATAATTAGTGTGCTAAGAGAAGCTCTTCAGACACTTATGTTGGTGTTATTGGTATAGGCGGATATTATTCAGCCCGATGACCTTGTAATTATGATTGGAGCAAAGGAGGAAGTCATGTGACGTAGTATAAAACCATTTCACAATGTTAGCCACGTGACAACGAAGGTCTGGTATGCCTGTGGTTATATATATGTCGTTTTGGGAGTCATTGGCAATAAACCTATTAGTCGTATAGGTATGAGGAGCAAGCACTGTGGTTGGGCCTAACAGGCCTGGGCCCACCCACTTGTACAACTTGCCCGTCCTCAATGACCTGGAGAACTGTACATTTTCTTAACAGTTATTTCTAATTATTAAAATTAACATTTCAACCTGCAGTGTGGAACTTCTGTCTCCCTCTTCTGTCAGTGATCGTCGACACATCGTCGACGTGCTTATGATGCCATAGGCTCTGCCATACTTCCTACTTTCTGTAGCCTCTAGCTCATGACTGAAGCCTACTTCATTGCTATGGTTGCTCCTCCTTTCTGCCCTGGAAAACCAACTCGAAAAACTAACTCATCAAACCCATAGATAGCGGTGAGCTAGCACGGGAATGTCGCCACCAACAACGGTTTAAAAACTCTGGTATACTTCCATGATCCACTTCGTCAGCACTGTGTAAACTCTTGGCAAGTGCTGTAAGGTAGTGGATATACGTACTGTATATATACTGTATTCATATATAAGAAAAAAGTCCCGTGTTCCAGGTTTAAATACACAATAAAGACTAAAAGTAGAATTACAGCCTCACACCACACCAGTTAAATTGCCGTTGACGTCCATGTCTGTCCAGACTCATAATATATGTAGTGACTGATGGAGGGCTTGGTCACATGGTGCAACAGCAATCACCTTGAAGCTCAATATAAGCAGAACCAGTGAGCTTGTGGTGGACTAGAATGCTTCAAATATGGATGTTGCTGCAAAGAAGCTCCGAATTCGAAAACATGGATGTTTCACAGATGATCGAAACAATCAGCACAGTTTCACGGCGGGCTCCCAAGATGATGCCCCAAAAACGTGCTAAATCCATTCGTTCTTATGGCACAACAGGGACTGATTGAAAAGTAGCCAACCTCAAAAGAGGAGTCGCCAGAATCCCGTCAGTTTCCAGTTGTGTAGCATGCAAATGCAGTCACCGTCTCATTTTATAGCTGCAAATACATTTTCTATTGAGACTTAAAAACAAACAAACTGGAAAACAATGTGGGCAAGATGGGAGGAAGAGCTGAATATTCCTGCCTGACTTGATTGTTTCTACATTGTCTTGAAAGCATACAGAGCTTCTGAGCTGACAGCACAGTGTGTCGCTCTCTCTCTCTTGACAAGTCAATCTTGCTTACCCAGGAGTCGAACAAATATTAATAATCCAGCCAGGTCATCCAAACAAGATGGTATTCCCTTTACCAGAATTAAAAACGTCAGTGTTGTAAAATGAATGGATGTATTGGTCGAAACAATCCAAAGCAAAAAATAAACATGACAAAGTAGTACACTTTGTTTCACCTTCGCACGATTTGAGCAATATACCCACATGGGCCGCTTGTAACAGATAGAGCCTGTTACAGGTAAATAATACAATATCTCAGTGAAACATTTCTTAGAAAAAGATTTTTAAAAGTGTCATAATCAACCAGACGTGCTGGTCGCCGTCCACAGAATGATATCAGCTATTTGTGTTTCCGTGAGAATCGTTGCAAACCATCAAAGGAATGCAAAATGTTATTAACTCCTGTAATTAAAGGGGCTCAGCCAAAATAGCTTTGGCCTAACCAGAATTTAAATCCTGGCACAGTGCCTGATGAGGATGTGTTGAAATGTTGGTCAAACTCCAAATTAATTAAGGAAAAACAATGTTATAATGATGGCGGTCCACTGCCACTTTTCCGTCTAAGTAATTGCTCAACCTTTTCAAGAAATGATCAATGGATCTTCAAGACTTTGGGAACATTGTTTCCGCCCAAGCAAATTAAATTTCTACGTTCCGCAAATTCACTCATGATGATCCTGGAGGATAAAGCTTTTCTGCCGACGTATCACATCATCTCTAAACTGTTCTCTTCTTCTCACAAAACATTTGCAGCGTTTAGGCACCGAGTGTGCTGCTTCTATAAAGACAGAACACTGTTGATTTGATTGATCCTGACTGATTTCTAGGCCCGGCCACACGTGCTGATAATCTATTTCTCCCCAATCCAGCCCTGTTACTAAATGTGTCACTGTGGCTGCACACATCTAGCTATGGAATCACTCAGTCGCTCACCATGATCTGTCCACTCACACCATGCACCACTGACTACACTTTGTGCTACTGTGATCATAACTGGACTCCTGGAAGTATCCACAGAAATGGGCTCAGCCTTTGTCAAGGAAACCTTCTAGAACGTTGTATGTTGTTACCGCTATTAGTCTGCACTCGACTTGTTACGTCATCCAATACACACACTCGGTGTCTACCTTACTCGAGGCACTTACTAATAGGGCTTCGCTTTTGTTTCTGTAAGAGCCTCAGTACAGTGACTCAGTCACATCAAGTTGATTCTGCAGATTTTCATCATAATTCTTTCATGAGTCTATGGTTTTAAAATGCTCATTATCTACAATATCTGTGCCAACTATGCTATGGGACAATCATAATTATGACAAACTGTAATTAATGAAGATATAGTTAAGCTAATATCTGTTATAGTTACAACAAAAAACTTTGATTTGAGAAAGATTGTCAGCAACCACAGGGTCTGTAACAGGACATAAACTTGTATGAAAGCCTGACCTTTTAATTACCGCCTTAAGGCCCAGTACGTCCTGTATCAGCACTGAAGGTTGGCACTGGAAGTAAATAGTGAGGTGCAAAACCCAATGAGGATGTAATGTGCTGCCACAGATTACACCTAGATCAGGACAAAGAGAAAGTACGAAAAATGACTTCATTTCCATTTTTTTTTTTTTTTTTTTACTGTTCTTCAGTTTTTAATAAAATGTCATAAAATTTGACCATCTACTAGGAAGCACTCATCTGGCGTTACCTTACCTCAGGACGCTATCATATTCAGGTGTATCAGATGGAACATCTTATTAAAAGTGTCCTTTGGGTATCGACCAATGCTATATCACGCAGTTATTCCAAAACATGTGTTAACAGATGTGTGCTCACGTCACCTCCTGTCTACAGTTTCCTTCTTGGGTCTGGCATTTCAAAGTCCAGATAAATAGTTGCTATTTTAAAGTCTGCAAACAGAAGTACAAGTGAAGTAAGTCCAAAATTTCACATTTAGCAGTTTGATTAATATGGGCCCCAGTGACTGTGAAGGTTGTAGCAAATCATTCACATCATTTTCATACTCCAAACCATTTGGTGACCTGTAAGCATTTGCACTCGTTGAGTTTTTATCTTGCCTAGATCCTTTAATTTGTCGTCTGTCTCTAATAACTTTGTTACACTTCTATTTGCAAATAAATGAGCTAGAAGGAGTCTTCAGATAGAGCAGTTTTTACAAAGCACAGGTAAAAGCATTATTCCGCTAAACTTTTGACTCTGAATCCCTTAACACAAATGACTTCAGTACACACTTAAATTGGAGGAATATACAGAAATTACTATTGAAATCACATGCCTACAAAGTGCCCTTCATGCATTAAGTTAATTTATGTACATTTGAATTACCGGTGAACTATAGCAGCAGCAGACCAATTGCGTAGAGCCTCACCTAATGAAGTGCATGCTGCGGGAGGACTGTATATAAAGTTGAGTAGTTCCTTGACATTTCACCAGAGTAAATTAATTTTTGCTCCATGCACAGCCAGCAGGTAGTAAACTCAAGCCAAAGAGACAAACCCAAGTAAAGCAGCTTCTAATGTCACAAGGCCACAGATCCGCCATCTTGCTTTTCTTTTTTTGTGCAGCAGGAACTAATCTCCCTTTTCCATAAAATGAAAAAATAAAAATAAAAATCTAAATTGTCTGGTTGCTGGTTTTTATAATGACTCTCAAGGCTGTGTGACTAATAGGTAAGCTTCCATAATCCCCTCGTTCAAATGCATTTCCTGTGTGCAACATGTGTGATGAGGGGAGACGGGAGAAGACGAGCAGCGAGGTTAGAGTTAACGTGTAGCTGTGTGTACACTTAGAGATAATGCAGGCTACTGCCAAGACAATGACATTAAAACCCAGACCTTATCAAGGGCACTGTCGGCATCGCTCTCTCTCTTTTTCACACATACTTCCACACAAACGTATATACACACAAGAACGTGCACACATCCAGGGAGGGACGGGCTGAGAGACAGGGGAGGAAGACAGAGTGGAGGGGCGGCATTATCTTGATGAAAAAGAGCTTGGTACAGTAGCCCAAGCCGACCTGAACACAGCTCGGCTTTCTTTTAAGGGAGATTACACAGTCAAGGTCTGGCCTGAGCTCATCTTATTGAACACTGCATACAACTACATCACACTGAGTGTGTGTATGTGTGCTTGTGACGGGGTGCCGTCATCTAATATGCTCCATATCTCCACACGCATCAACCGCCATTAATACACACCTTTCGACCCCGGATCTGGCAGCCAATCAAATCTCCCAACCTTGCTGACCAATGTGAGTACGAGTCAATGAACCAGGGAGTGTGGTGCCACACTACCTCAGCATTATCCCAAACCATCACAAGGTCTACAAATTACATGGCTAATTCAAGGTTTTTGTTGCTATTATCTGCAGGATAAGTACAGTCTGGTAAATCCGAAAAGGTCTTTTCCTGCTCCACTCACTTATACTTTCTAAACTTCATTAGGTATGTTCAGTCAGAGGAAGACTGGTTCTGACAGCTTGGGTTTTCCTACTTTGGTTTCTAAAATTGGCCTTAAAATCACTTCTACGTGGCGTTTAAGAAAGTTCTGTCTCTTAAATTTAGCATTCTAAACACCTGCAGAGTCCCTGAGTCGAGACCTGAATAATTCGTAGACCTTGATCTCACAATTGCTCTCTCCAAAACCACACAGCTCTTCTTCTTTATTGGTGTTTTTAGCTTCTTTCTTCTTTCTGTGGCATTGCATAGGTTCAGATCATACATACCTCCTTGTCTACATATTTTCTTGCCCGGTTTCCTGGCACATTCCTTGGATATTCTTTTGACTGTAAAATGAATAAAAGACTAAAGAATAACATGGAGCCTCTGGACGCGCAACGCACATAGGAGCTGGCATGCACACACACACACAAAGCTGATTGACTGTAAAAAATAAATAAATAAATAAAAAGGGAAGAGGAGAGAAAGGGAGACGTCGAGACAGAGGGAAAGAATGAATTACACCAGCTCAATCAGAGCAGTGTTCAGTCTACCAGTCCTTCAGCCAGTCATTCAGCCAGTCAGCCAAATCAATCGGTGATAATCTTGACAACGACTGTCTTGTTTAATGAACTGTAGCCATTGCAGCAGAGCACAATAGGCTATGATGAGGTAAAGATGTGCGGGAGGAGAGGGAGTCTGCAGGGGGGGGGGGATAAGGCGATGAGGAGGAAGAGGAGAGGGGGGCAAGGAGGAGTTAGGGGATCAAAAGGGAGGAGAAGGACGAGGAGGAAGAGGAGGAGAAGGACAGGATGAAAAATGGAAGAAGGAAGATTGAGGCAGCTATGGAGTTAAATGAAAAGATCAATTAGCCTCAATGGATGACACACGCACGCACGCACGCACGCACAAACATGCTGCAGTTGTCTCTTTTAAACCACTCTCACACATTATGTACTGTAAGCAGTGTCATGCACATTAAACATGCACAAGGTCATGCTTTCCCTCTACTGACAGACAGACAGACAGGGACACAAATCCACGTTGACATTGGTAAAACACACCCCAACAACATACTCTTTTTCTCCACCAGAAGGTTGTGAGTTAAATACCCATCCACCCCCTCGCTGTCCCCACACTCATCCTGCCCTTAGCCCGCAGGCTAACTCACCATCCTCTGTGGGGACGTAGATGTTAAGATAGAGGCAGTCCTCGCTCTGGTCCTGGACGTATGTGGAAACCACGTCCATGCTGTTGGTGAACCACACTGGCAGCATCACATCTGGCAGGCGGCCCTCCACGATGCTCTGAGGGCAAACTGGGGCAAAGTGTGTGGCGTTGCGGATCTCGGGCCACGACGCTGGCGGCTCAGGTGGCTGAAAGCGGCGCTCGCCAGTGGGCGGAGCGGCGTACGGGACACCCAGAAACTGCACAACAGGACCCAGGATCTCATTGTTGAGCTCCTTCTTAACACCGCGCAGCTTGCCGTTGGTGATGGTGACCACCGGGTCATTCTCATCGAGTTTTTGAGCTGACACAGCGGCCAGAGATGCCTGCAGCATCAGCAGCCCCAGCCATATTAGAGTGGACACCCATCGGCCTGCACCTAAGGAACCTTCAAGCCCTTCGTATCCCATCATCCTGCTCCCGCTCTTAACAGTCTGAAGTAGCCAACACCCAGTCCTCGACTGGTGCCTCCACTGGAACATAGCTGCTACTCCTTGTTTTCAACTTCTTTGCGTCCTCTCTTGTCCTTTTAGAGTAAAAAAAATCCTTATTTTTTTATTTTTTATCTCTCATTTATGCCATGCAGATGCAAACAACCACACAACGACACTAAAATCACATTCACTCACAGGCATAAGCAAGTGGGTAACTCCGGAGCAGACGAGGTTTTGTGGTTGTTAATGATCATTACGAACATCCAGGCAGAGCAAACCATCCGGTGGAAATGTTGCAGCCATCACTTTCCTACAGCCTGATGAAGGGAAATCTGAGAAATATTCCTCACAGTGTGGACAATATTCCTCAAAAAGGTCTTATCAGCAACCACTGCAATGACGAGGAAAAGAGTAAAGACACCATCTTTAAGCGCTGCTTCTCAGAGGGTAGAAAGGCCAGTCAGTGTTGAGGGTTTCCATCATTTAGGTGAGCAGACTGCCATGTGCAGCAGCAGAAGCAGTTGTAATGGTGCGGTCGTTGTAGTGGTTATGCTTCGTAGTCTGTCCCAGTCTGTCCCCTGCAACAAAGAAACAAAGCAACAATCAGCAATCACATGTAGAGAAGTAAAGATGTTCTCAATCCACAGCTGCTCTCCCCAAATGGTGTATGAATAGCACGCCAATGTCTTAAGTCACATTTCATGTTGTCAGATGCATTTGTTTTTGCTTTGGGCATGTCATTTAATGCCGCCTGCATTTAGGTTTTTGCATGTCATAATAAGCATGAATGTCATAAAGCCAAAAACCAAAAGTAAACCAATTTTAAACTACAACTTACTGTATGTAATGCATTTAACTAAACTTATTTTAAACCAAACCGTGATCTTTTCCTAGTTTTGATGCTTAAATGTAAAACTAAACTGTGACCCGAGGTCATGTGAATACGACAAGGAAGGAAGGTCACATGATGAAAGTCAACTAACGTCGTCCTTTTCTGCACGTCAAAATCTCAAAATGCGGACGGCGTGAAATGACGAGCTAAAATTCTAAAAACGTGTCACACGTCATGCAAAATTATATTAAAATTACGCCATCCAATTCAACAATAATCAACAATTAGCAAAAAGGCCATTTCACTTGTGGTATACCCATATGCACACTCATCAATCAGTTAAAGAGGAACATAACATTTTGTATGGCACATGACAGTAGGCAGTATTACTCAACAGCTCAACAAGCAAGGTGTCTAGTGTGCGTGGTGACAGATGTTTCATGGTTATGGTGGAGTGTGACAGGTCTGTCATCCAGCTTAATTTTACACCCTACCCTTGATGTGCAGTACCCTCCAGATCCACCCTGTGCTCATGAGTGGGGATCGTTTGGGGAGAGCGTTGAAAATGTGAGTGTATACCGCCAGCAGCTGTGAGACTTGCAGTATAAGGCACCGGTGTTCAGTATAAAAGTGGATATTGTGACAGGTATTTAAATGCCAGCTCTCGGTGGCAGTGTAGAAGGTAGCGTGCCCTTTATGTAGAAAGTCAAGGTGTGGTGGTCAAGATGTCTAACTTGTCAGATATTGTGACCTGTTACAGACCTGCAATTAATGTTCCCCTGTAACCGCTTTCCCTTAACCATATCATAGTGGCCATGTGCACGAAAGTGGTACATTTAAAAAGTTTTTTGAAGATAATCTCTTCACAATCGTCGGTGTTCATATCTGGCAGTGGGGCTGCAATAAACGCCGGTATGAGGATGAAATACAGGTTAGGATTAGGTTATTTTTCACAGGTGATGTCTGCAGTGAGTGGGAAATACTCCTGACTTTGACAGCCTGTTTTTGTTTTTTTACAGCTACACCTTGAATTTTATTATGAGAATAAAATATCTGCCACCAGGAGTAGTTTCAAATATTATTTTTGGGTTATTTGCTTGTCAGAAAAATGCTCAAGGAATGAAAGTTATCTTTATCCCCAACTGCTACTCCGGCAAGTCACTGAACATTTCCACCAGATACTCTTTTTATGTCTGCCACTTCTGAAACCTACAGTATGTAGACATGTAGTCAGTATAAATATGGAATATAACATGCAATCATTTCATCTTAATCCATGTCTATTCTTAAGAACTGCTTCTTAAGCTATTATTAATACAAGAAAAAAATCTTTACAATCTTCCAATATGTCACCTGTATTTGACAGAATACTTATTATGAGCTTATATGACTCCATGATTTCGGCCAGTGTTAGGGGCAACACACATCCTTTGCCCTGCATGTCAAATCTTTCACACTTATCATTCTCAATGCGAGCCCACGCAGTGGGTTTACACACACGTTAACATGTCAAGGTATGACATGGGTTGGTATGCATCAAATTTTGTACATTCATTCCCCAGTTCAGCACACTCTACCTTTAATACTACTTGTCTGATGACATCTATGGCATCAAATGATGCAGCACATGTTGCACTTTATTGTTACTGCTGCTGGCGGAAGGCAAATAAATCTCAATATCTCAAAAGAGGATATAAAAAATTTAAGAGAGTGCCATGGGTGTTCCCCCGCTAGAATGCTAGTGTGAGGTTAGCATGAACCAGAAAGGTGATATTTTCAGTATGATTTGTGTGTGTGTGTGTGTGTGTGTGTGTGTGTGTGTGCGTGCGCATGCTTGTGTGATGTAGAACATGAAGGCTTGTCATCCCTCAGATGATTTTTTTTTTTTCCCCACACTGCTTCGTAGGCAACGTTCCACCTGGATGAGATCAACTTCAGATTTCATACACTGAGGAAATCTTATGTAGCCGCATGCACACGTACACACACACTGACATGACAAGTCGTCTAGTCAGGTGACAAAAATACACAATTTTCTCTCTCTCTCACACACACACACACACACACACACACACACACACCTCAACGCGCTGAGACACCTTCAGGGACATATGACGTGATGACGTACATGTACATGGATCAACACCCACAAATGCGGCCGCTTTGGGCTAGACTTAGGTTAGCTCACGTTTATATGTGAAAGCATGCACCCTGTTCTCCTCACTGTAGTAAATAGTACACACACATCTCAGGAAAGCATGAAACGAGTGGCAGGTACATATGAAACAACAAGACGCACAGACATTTGCAACATCAGCAGCTGGAGGACACTGACGGGAAGAAAAGGGGAACAAAGACAGGAGGAGATATAAACCAAACTGCAGCGTGTGATATACAGACAAGAAGCTTTCACCCCTACTTTCTGTGTGTGTGTGTGTGTGTGTGTGTGTGTTCCAACATGGATCATTTAGCAAGCTCTACAACCAAATTGAGGTAAACAAGAGGAACATGATAACAGGGTAAATTAGAACATGATAGACACACCTAACCCATCATTTGTACTGTTTTAGTTGGATTAACATTATTATGGAAAGCATGATAAATAAGAACCTCAATCTCAACCCCAACCTCTCACTCCTGAAACCAAATCTGCACCCTTGTCTTCCACTGAACTGTATTTATTACAAACCTATCCTGCACTCTTACTAGAATAATTCTTCTTATGTCTTGCCATGTTTGGCTGGTCTATTTGCGTGCCCATATCTGCCTGCTATATTTGTGAGTGAAGACCTAAATTCACGAGCGATGATCATGTGTTCTATTTCTGTTTGAAGTCAGGGGAGTGGCGGTCTTAATGAGGAACACGGCTGCACCATCAGTACAGTAAAATTGAATATTTTAGAGCCTTCACTGCAGGCAGTTCAGTTTGCTTGTCATATTAAACTACACTGGCAGTACAAATTATTCCATTGTTTTCACCGCATCTCAGTGCTCAAACAACAGAACTATGATACCAAAATAGAGAAAATGATTTTTTTGGAGGTTTCAATACCTAATGTATCAATTGCACTCAGCAGGAACACACATACACATACAGTACACACTGAATCTGTTTTTTACTCAAGCTTTGTTTAGGTCAACTTAATAGTCGTCCCTCCCTCCAACACTTTTCCTCTGCTTTCACACTTTGCTTCTGTTGTTGGGTTAGCGCCACGTTCTTGTTCTCCTATGACCCCCGACTACGGCCTGGAAACTGTAGCATGTTGGGGGTAAGTGGGCGGAGTTTCCCATCGTGACCCGAGACAATATGTTTAGGGGCATAAGCTATGAAGTAGATTATGTTCTGAATGGCCACAGATGTTATTTGGGACACAGTTATTAGTGTTGCTGTTCTTTATACTAATTCTACAATGTTCCCAGTAGCTTACAGCTGCTGTTCTGAAAAACACATTTTGGAACTATAAGTGCACGTAGTAACCTCCCTCTAGTGTAAGCAGAGAGTGCACATATAACAGTCATGAAATAACATGTTGCTTGGACAAAGCATTGCCTGGAAATTTATTACATCTCTGAAATTATTGCTGAACTCGACCACAGCCCGTTACAATATATGTTTTTATATGCATAGATATTTATTTAATACAAAAAAAATTGAGTACTCAAGTAGTGATCTGTTGAATGATTACCCCATCAAAAATGAGTACTCAAATCCATCCCTTATCAAGAGAGTGTGATGGTTTAACTGGTGTAGAAGCCTCCTGGTGTGATGGCTTCCTTCAGCACTGTTCTCTAATAAATGGAGTTCCAAAGTTCCAAAAGATTCTTTCTTTTCTAATAAACAGCTGTACAGGGTTTCACACCTGCAGTCATGAACACACACACACACACACACGGAAAAACACAAACAGAACTACATGATGACGCCAAAAAACCTCAAGTCATCTAATTTCCTGTGCTATTCAACCTCTTCTCTCAGGTTGCCGCACCAATCATCTTTCAAACACACACACACACACACAAAACCAATTATCTTGCTGAAGAATGGAAAATCTATACATCCGTGCTCTTGGGTAAAAACCAAACAAATCTTTAAAGAAAAAAACAGAATAAACTAAGTTTATCTTTTGGCTTATTTCATGTTATCGACATTGGTCACATTTAGAAATGATGTAGAATGTATTCAAAAGCTCACAAATTAAGGCCACATTTAACCGTTTCGTTTTATTGCGTATACACTTCCTTATACTATCCATATTCATTGTGTAGAATCATGTTAGCTGCCATGTTGATACCAGAGGACAAACTGCTTCGTCGGCCGCCTTTCAAAGTCAGCACTTTTTGTTATTTGTTCAGGGACAGAGAAGAATTGCCTACTAAACCGCTTTTACTTTTAGCAAACTGAAGCATACTAAATGGTCCCTTTGGATCATGTCAAATGAGGAAACCAGTGGAATATACCCACATTTTCTGTATGTTAATGGTAAATTTAAAACAAAGCAGGCTGTTGAAATGGGAAATTACCAAGATGTTCATGCAGATATGCTTTATGTCACAAAGGGCCAAAGAAAATCTCTCCAAGCTGTATTTAAATGCCCTGAAACACTATTTCCTCAATCAGTTTCTTACTGTAAGTCGCAGAAAAATACATAAACACACAATTTTGGTTGTAGGCCTACTTATTAAAGATGTATTTACGTTTTTGTCCTTGCTTCTTAGTGTTTTGAAGTGTTATATTCTGCAACACTGTTTTGCTGTGAAGCTCCAGAAATGTTTTGTGGACGAAGAAATGGGGTTGGTTAGATAACGACTGAATTTTCATTTGTTGGGTGAACTGTGACCTTTAAGGCTCAAGACATATATAACATGGTAAGACACAACCAATGTGCATGTAGACCTCATGTTATATCATACAAAAGATGGAATATGGCACTATGGGAGTTAATAGCTTTCTAAAGTGGTGTATTTTTTTTCACTTTATACCCAGGATGTGAGTTTGCATCTGCTGATGTAATTTTCTTGGAGGCCTTATGAGATCCAGGAGGCATTGGGTCAAGTGGCAACAACATGGGAGTGCAGGTGAAGCATTACGGGAGCAAACAATTTAAGTTTCCCATCTGCCGGCTCAGAAACAGGATTAGAAACCCCCATTTTTTGCCTGTGAAACATCTGTTGAGCTGGACAAAGCAATCCCAGGCGCAGTGCCTGGCTCCAGTCAAACCACTGATGACAGTCATCTCCTCCATCCTCCCAGCCCTTAAACAGCCACACTGGCAGACAAGAAGACCTCCTACCCCTCCTCCCACCAACCATATTTCTAAACAAATGAAGGCTTATTGACAACGGCACAGAAAAAAACTATGTACATAAACAAATGCAAAACAGGGAGCCAGCCAGCGCTAGCAGAATAATAACGCACAGACAACGAGAGAGCGAAGCAGTGAGAGTGCTGAAAACGAAGCTGTTTTTCATTGATTGTTCCGCGGTTTTGTTAATGAGTCCATAAAAGTGGCTGTGAGTGTTTTTACGGCGAGGCTGAAGAGAAAGAAATGACGCGTCGCTCTCTGTCATCACGGACACATGAACTGCTAAGAGGTCTGCAGCAACAGGTAACACGTCCATTCAGCTCATCTATATTCATTATCTGATACGCTGGATCTCATTTAGTTTAACCTTGAAATGACTGCATGCCGATTGGCCCAATGGCCCCATGGAGGCACTGCATTGGTTAAGAAGGCAGTTGACTGACAGAGGAAGCAGGATCTGTTTTATGTACGCAGCATTATTCTATATGGATGTTCCTAACGACTAATTTCTCTGATGTAAAAATGTACAAAATTTTAGAAGAAAGAAGTTGAAATTTGGACTAGTTGACTCAACGCGTTCTCATCCCAGCTCGTCACATATCGACACTCTGTCACGCATCCTTCAATAAGCCTTCCCTTTAGCATCCCGAACTGAAGACTCGCGCCCCGGGGCATCTTATCCTGACGCACAAGCTCTACGTTACTTTGGTTAAGTTTAGGCACAAAAATCACGTGGTTAGGTTCAGGAACTGACCGGTGACGCTCGGTTTCAAACGGGACGCGAACTCCGGCCTCCCGGGTGAAAGTCGTGTGCATGAGCCCACTGGTACGTCTAATTGACTAGTCACGCACAGTGATGTGTTGGAAATTGGAGACGTCATTAACCTGTGCCACCACCATTTTCAGTACAATATCACACTATCAGACTACAAACTGAAGCATCACTCTAAGAGACAACAGGGCACTTGTGTTGGACAGAAAGCTAATGTGACTGTACCTTCAAGGTGACTTGGTTCCAGCAGGTTAGCTGTGGAATCACTTGCTAAAGGATCTGACAACTAAATCTTTGTTATAAAGATACATATGTGCTGTATGCACAGACTCCAACTGAATATCTCTCTCTCTCTCTCTCTGCCAGCTGAAACAAATGAGAAAAATAACATTATGGCCACATGACTGCATTTCATCTCCGGTTCTCTATTTGTTTGGTCTTTGTTATTTCTCTTTGTGTCATTATATTAGCTACTCTATGGTCTCGTCTCACTACCTTCCTTTGTTTTTATTTCCGTTTCTGTTACTGTGGAGCAAAAGGGAAATTACCCCAACGGAGCCCTGCTGTCACAGAGTCAAGTAACAGAACAGAAAGATTCATCATTTCAGAAGCTATCATGAGCCACAGTTGGCCAGTTTATCGCTCAATTAAGTGACACTTACAAACAAACGGCAAACTTATGGATCGGTCTTACCCTCAACCTGTTGTCAGTCTGAACACGCTCCAAGTCATTGTCCACATCTTAATGATGTTTCCCCTGGGAAACATCTGACCAATCAGAGCCTTGCACAGGTGATTAAGAATAGGAATGCTGCTTGAGTGCTCGAGCGAGAAACATAATGACAGAAAAATTGAATCGAAAAATCAAGATCAGATCAGCGCTTCTTTGACAAACACAATGTCAAACTACACCTTATTGGCTAATTATTCCATATGTGTTCATTAAGTACAATTTTAGATTCAATAGTTGACTTAATGATGCTTTTGGAGCACTAGTGTCCATCCAAGCGTTTCAGACACAGTACGAATATTGCTGCTGTGACGAGTCTCAAACGTATGCGTCTGAAATTCTCTGCCTTTTCCTCATTCTCTCCATTTCTCCCCTTCTACTTTGGCGTTAATTTCCTTGTTGCTTCACTCGACTGGTGATTGAACGCCACCGGGTGTTCAGAGCAAATTTCACACGCGGCCAGGACCGGGTAACCAACTGTAAAATCCCTCTTCAATTTTCACCTCGAGTCTTCGTTCCATTTCCTCCCCCTCCTCTTTTTCCTATCCTCCGCTCACTCGCGCCTCCCGTTCCGTTTTTTTCTCCTCTTCATATCCTTAATTCATTTCTGTA
>JBBPCS010000088.1:59824-77324 GCA_037974645.1 Hollardia meadi | reverse complement strand
GGTGCCTCTCTTTGTCAGCTTTGGCCTTGAGAATCATCCAATATTCAACAGTCAGTCGTAGTAATCAGCCAGCGTAATGGCTCGTTTGATGTGTCATTGCAGCACGACATAATGGGCTGCGGTGGTGGGTCTGTGAGAGATCGTTTTCATTTAAATAATCATAATTTTAATGAAAGTGGCACCTTTCAGAATACCATTTGAAAAGGTGGTTTTTAAAGGCTAAAACTAATGAGGTGAAATCAGCTAAATTAAAGGCAATAGAAATAAAAACATAAATGGGTTGAGAACCAATGATGAAACCCTCCTACTTATATTTATTATAGTCGTATATGTAGGCCCTACTGTAGTATGCATACAGTAAAGTCATATAATTGTTTCAGTGTGAGAAATAGGCCTTTTTTATTGAAGACGTTTTAACATGTCACTGCCAGAAAAGTGCAGTTATGAATAATGATAGTAATTATGGCTGAAATTCATTTAGTTGTTGTGTATTGTGCATGTTGGCTCACTGTCTCACGACAACACCTCAGCTTTTCCTTTTCTTTTAAGGTTTATGTAAGTTTAAGTAAGTTACCCCGGTAAACACCCCGTTCCTGGTACAAAATAAACATGAGTAGTTGTAAGAATATATGTCTGCATGGTTATATTTTTAGCATGGGAAGACCCCAGGGAACTGAATGCTCGTTTTTTAATACTCCCGGTATATTGCTCTACTTTCTCAGCCATACAGGATAATGGAGACTCCTCACCGCTGTCAGCAGTGGTTATTCGCTTAAACGCTGAAAATGATCAGGGTTTACCTTTTTCTTGACAAGTGACCTCTTGTGGTCTTACAAATAATTATTGTCCTCTCACAGAAGCAAATGCATAAGTAGTGTGACATTGCAATAGCACCTCTTAGAGAGAAGGAAAGAGTGTTCATAGCGATTAACCCAGAGGAAATGATCACCTGGCTCTGCAGCTCCTCTCAGCTTTACACAGCATTATAGGGAGATTCAGCTCATTGTTTAAAAGCTTGAAAAAAAAACCCCACTATACACTATCTGCTCAGACACAGAAAATGTTAGCCACTAGCTGGTGAACATGGTAAAGAGCCAGATATTTCCCTCAGGTGTCAGTAGAGACCAAAGAGAGTTGAAAGAGAGTGAATACTGGACTTAGATTCATCAGGTGGACACAAACATGACTACAGATGAATAATAATGTTGCTCTGTGTCTGCAGGATGTGTTAATAAGCAACTGAACTAATAAGTTTGCCATTATCAACTTAAAAGGTGATGATATGTTGATGTTGATGTTTACAGCTTGTTTCTGCTGCAAGTGGCCAAAAAAAACCCAATCTGCTATTGCAGGTTTAACCACGTTTGAGGTATCAGGTTGTAAATGTTCAGATGAATAACTTTTATAACAGCTATGTAGGTCATTTTGAAGGCAGTGACAAATAACCTATTTTGCTCAAAGTTGTTTGGATAAAACACGTCAGACCTATTTTCACAGATATTTTGATTTGGCACTTGGTTATTAGTAACAATAAGATGGTTATGCTCTATTGAAGTGACCCAATTAACATGACAGTAAGCCAACATGCACAAAACTAGGACCCTTCAATCAGAGTTCAGAGTTCAATCATCATTCATTTTCTTATTTACACCTGTCTGTGCTTTTCCTATTGGGACATATCAAAATGTCTAGCAACTCGGGACTGTTTCTAAGCAGCGTGGCTGGTGAATAAGGTTGAGACGAACAGAGGGTCTGTTTGTTTTACCAACCTCTCATGAGAGCTGGTTTCAGCTGGTCGAGGTGCCTGCCCATATAAGCCCTTTGTGGTGTGAAGACAGTCCTGGCACTGACCTCCACCCTCCTCAAACACCCACCTCCTCGACAGTGATGCCAAGCTGCGCGCCAGCTTCCTTCAGGGTGTGAATGAGCAGCTCTGCAAAGCTGGTCAGGGCAGAATTAGAAATTAGGGGAAGAGGGAGAGGTGTAAAATGTAACACACAAGTGTGCAAGTACAGGATTGATACTGTACATGAAAAACTGCATTTTAAAATTAACCACACATTTAATAAGAACCTCAAATGGCGAATGAAAAAATTAGAAAGTGGTGTCTGGCAGACAGACAGACTATAAAACCTGTAAATACTCCACAATATGAGGAGATTAGTCATAAGTGATGAGTCCATTGGGAGATATTCTTACATTTCAGACTTACTGAAAGTACTTCAAGGTTAAACATAACACACTCGAGGCTTTGAAGAAAGAAATAAAGTTTTTTCTCTTTTCATAACGCAAGGGAAATATCATATTTCAGTATTGTGCGGTTGTGAATGTGTTGTGTCTATTTACAGTGTGAGTACGAGTGCTCAAGGATATACAGCAGCCGTATAACACGCAGATACACATTCATTCATATGCATCAGCACAAAACATAATCCAGGCTCAAATGTCTGCCTGTGAAATGCTCATAAAACCACATGCAGTTTGTCACTTCTTTAGCAACTCACCCGCTGGTTTCCATGCTGTTTTTTTTGTTTTTGTTTTTTTGGTGAATGGAAAATGAACTGTACACTTGGGGACCAATCATTTTCATAATGCTGCCAAAACAAACGTCCTCGACCTGCTGCCAAGAAGACAGTGAGGTCATTGCTGCACAGGGGGTGGCACTGCCAAGCCCCTTTATCCTTAGGCGTGCGGCATACTGTGGGTCCCTGTCTATGTGTGCGCGCCGCTCAACCAACAGGGTACGTGCCGGAGTAGTGAAGGCCTCTTGTGTGTGCTCACTGACGTAAATACTCGTGCCTTTGTGAGAACTTGCCCAGTAGGTTTCTCACGGAAAGATGAGGGGTGGGACCTAACATAATGGACACACAGGGTGGGCTGAAGGAAGAGTTCGGAGATTATGAGTGTTTATGCAAAAGAAGCGTGCTCCCTCATAAAACTAATCAGTGACCTATTGTTCGTGTGCACGGTGGCAATAATGATGGTGCTTGAGCGCGCTCGAGTGTGCTCAAGCTGCTTGTGATCAACCTTTTTACCATCTAGGCAGCATGTGTGATACTACATGAATTAAAAGCCCTACTTAAGAAAATAACCCTCGCAGAAAATGCTCAAGCATCTATCATTTTCATGGGAGCCATATGAAACGGAGAACATATTTTTGATTTTCTCTCATGCCCTTTCTTTTTTTTCTGTCTCTCTATCCGACTGTCCTCCCCTCTACATGTCACCTGATGTTCTTGGTCCAGGCAGCTCTTGGCAGTGTCACCCAGGTTTTAGTCGCCTTTCCAGATGTTGCTGCTGGTGGAGGAGAGATAATAATTATCTGGGCACTTCCTTCTTTTTCTCCCCCTGTGTCTTGTGCGCTCTTTTTTTTTTTCTCTGTGTTGTTGGTCACAAGACCAAATTTGTTGCCGTTCTTTGCATCACCCCTCTCATCTTGCCATGAGTGTGAGCGTAGAGATTATGCTTGTGCTGCTAATGTGTAGGTATGCCCTAGGGGTGTGTGTGTCTTTGTGTTCAAGTTGCTGTGTATTCGGGAGCGAGTTTCTACAAAGTCTTTCTTCGCTGTCTCCGTTTAAGCTTCCGCTGCGTGGTTATATCGAGCATCTTCAAACCGGCAGGTTACATAGATGTTGTAGGACGCAGCATTCCCCAGCGAGCTCTATAATTGGGAACCTCAGAGGAGACGGGAAAATTCAATGTGGGATGAATTAATTCCTCCTCCTTTTATTCCATGCCTCTTTCAGAGGTCCTCTAATCAGTGCTAGTGCGTTTGCAGAGTGCACTGGATCAATGCACTTCACTGAAAGAGAGGAGAGAGAAAGGGAGAGAATTGGTGAGAAACGAGAGACAGTCCATCCGAAGAGAGGGAAGGGATGAGAGGCAATGTGGATATCGTAGACTTGAATATGAGTCTTAAGTCTAAAACCTGATCAACCACAAGGTGACATAAATGAAACTAGCCATGGCTTACAAGGCCTAACCCTTAATCTTAAAGGTCTCACTGGGGCTGAGACCAGGTCTGGTAATGGGCCAACATGTAATGAATGCCCGTGTTGCTAATGATCGCTGCAGCTAATGTTCCATTTTATGTCAATATAACACATGGCCACATCGCAGAGACCAACCTCTGCCCTCCATCTTCTTTGTTTTCTCCAGCAAGCATCAGGGCTATAGTCACTTTTATTTCAATTAAACCCAAACATTTGGAGTTTCGTTAAAGCAAAAACCATAGTCATGTTTCCATGTTGCACAACTTTGAACCAAATTTTCATAAAGTTGGTGATAGAAAATATCCAGATTTATTCACATTTCTCTCCACTAATGTTATGTTAGGAGTTGAGTGCATTGAGATAAATAGCTTGTGGTGCTAATTCTCCAGCTGGGTTTGATTAAACTATTGCAGAAGAAGAGGGCGCAACAAGATGACATAATTAGAAGTGCTCCACTGTTGAAAACATGATGGAATTTATGTTTATCAGAAATGTATTTAGCTAAAGTTTGCTACATTAGCTGACACTAGCCTCCATAAACTATTGGTCATACCAGACCAAGAGAGGTTGGAGCAGCAAAACCCCTGAGTGTGTTGAACTTAATAAGGCTGCATTTTAATATTTAGAAATTCATCTTTTATTTGTCAGACAAAGGATGTGTTAATATTTCAAAAGTTTCATAGTCTCATTTTACATTTCTAAAAGGCCTGAAATGAACATAATTACATTAATTATATACCTACTTGTCAATGTTCATGCCAGCAATGTGTTCCACTATTATGCAATAATTTAAAACAACAAACTTGCCACAATTGTAACAAATGTTTTGTTTTGCTTGCTTGGTTTTGTTTTTTTAATCATGAATACAATTACAGTACAATTTTGTAAAATGAAAACAGAGTCCAAGGACAATAATATTGAATTATTTCCCAGTTAGAACATTTTTTTTTTTTTAAATTTAAAGGTTATTTAATCACATGAAAAATGAATCATCAAGTGAATCCTTCATTGAATGCAATGCCGATTCAGTTTCAGTTTTGAATGGATGCAAATTGACCCTGCTGAGCATAGGACTGAGTGATACCTGAAACATGTCACAATAATATGCTTCACTTCAGCTGTATTGATGACTTTGATTATATCAATTATTTGACCTGTTTTTGATAAAGACCAGGAGAAAAAGGTTAAATTTAACCACTTAAAAACAAACTAACGTACCTGCCTGTTGGTTGTTTCTTGAGATGTAGCAGATGTAGGTTGTGACTGATGACATGTTGCATGGGAGTAGCTGGGAGCAGCTATAAGGTGATAGTATTCCCACCCTTGGCTGGTGTTCTGATATCGTCAGACGTTTAAAAAAAACCCCGAACAATAATGAAAAAAAGAAAAAAAAGAAAAAGCAGAACAGTCCTTTTTTAATTCACTCACTGTCTGGGCTCACTTTCTCACTCCACACTGTTTCTGTTGTTGTGTCACAATAAATGCTGCATCCGAACCTCACACCTGTTAAATAAATGGCTGTCACTTGAACACCCTTAACTTTCAAGGGATATAATTGGCTATTTATGAGCCATGGCATGTTCATTTTTTGTTTTGTTTTTTCCTGCTTTTTTGATGCATTTAAGTGAACAATATTGAACAATTTTCTTATTGCTATTGATTATGTGTCTATCACCAGTGCATATTGGTATTGTTTTATCACCCAGGCCTACCTGTCATTCACTGTGGCCCCGACACCTCTCAGATAGCGATGTAATCTCCTTTTCATTTCATTGTGAAACAATCTGACCGTACTTTTCATTCTCTCCGCCTGTGCAAAGACCACGGTCGCAGTCGTGTTCTTATTGTGTTCATTTCTGTCTTCAGTCTTTCGTCTGCTCACCCTCTCATAACGTATTGCATGTTTCTCTTCCATCTGATTTAATAACGTCAATGGTGCTCTCTTAGCTTGTTGGTTGCCATGGCTACCATTTCCTGGATAGTGTAGTATGCTGAGGATGAACTGCGTGGGGTATGCTTGTGTTCATGTTGTGCGTGAGTGAGTGTGTGTGTGTGTGTGTGTGTGTGTGTGTGTGTGTGAGTCACAGCGATATGAAGACTGTACTAGTAATTTTAGCGCACCAGCCATTAAGAGTCAGAACATTTGCACCTGATTTTAAAAGTATGGTGTTCTCTGACTAATGCTATGTGAGAGGACAGGGGCTCTCAGTGTCTGTGTGCGGCTGTGTGTGCTTGCATGGTTATGTTTGCATCTGAGGCAGTAGAGGGGGCCATTTTTATGCCTGTTCCTCTGTGATTGTAGTTCACAGAAGAGAGTGCTGCACTCCTCACATTAGAGAAAGAGCAGGGGAGGTGATTGTGTGTGTGTGTGTCTGTGTGTGTGTTTGTTTGTTTGTGCGCAGATGACGTTTATTTGTTGCAGTATATGCGGCCCTAGGCAGAAGAAATGCTTTCCTAACCACATCCATCCATCCATCAGAAGCCAGGCTTACCTCTCCTACAGACAAAAGGTTAAATGCTTCACTAAATCATTCTCTTTTTGTTCTCTCCCTCCTCCCACTGGTTTCATCCCCCGCCCCCCTTTCATTTTCCCCATCCTAACACTTCCACCCTCTGCCTTCCTTGACATTGGTCCTCTGCCCTTGCTCCCAAACCACACCCCTCCTCCCCACCTTGTCTTCCTCCTCCTCCCTCTCCCTCCTCCAGCTGGTTGGCGGTGAGTTTGACCTGGAGATGAACTTCATCATCCAGGAGGCGGAGAGCATTGGCTGCATGGTGGAGTTGCTGTCCCACTGCGAGGTTACGTGCCAGGCCGAGATCTGGAGCATGTTCACCGCCATCCTCCGCAAGAGCGTGCGCAACCTGCAGACCAGCACCGAGGTCGGCCTCATTCAGCAGGTGCTGCTCAAGATGAGCACTGTGGACGACATGATTGCAGGTAACTGCGCGCTAATAATGATGTAATGCTTTAACTTAAAGACACAGAAGGCACAGTGACAGAAAGGTAGGGAGGGTATAGTACAGTATTTTATTGAATCAAAAAAGTTTTACTTCACTTCAGATGTTGAAATCATTACTATAGTGGGCCAGGGGCTATATTACAGAAACCTTTCTTGCAGATCCTATCTAATTTTTTGGTTAACCGTGATAATTAGGCTTAAGACCTGGTTTAGGAAAAAAGTCATTACAGATGAACAGTTCCTAAGTCAATGTTGCTTTCCTATCTTAAGATAGGAAAAGTGTATAACACAAACATCTAAAATCTCTCCTAACTTTCAATTTCCCACAAGGTAGTTTTAGCCTGTTTAATCTAATTGAGCGTTCTTTTACTGCTTTTACACAAATAAGGAAATGTCAACAGGCAGAACCTCACTGGTAGGCTTATGGCAGACCCTGACCATGTGTTGTGGTTGCAGGCTAACTACGACCATCTTTGGAGAGGCCAACCTGGCGACAGCGGGCAGCGGTGCATCTGACAAATGTGCATTGTTTTGTTTTTTTCCTTTTATCTCGCAACTTTTTGTCCATTACAATGTATGTTTCAGTACGATTTAAAAAAACAACTGTTAGCTCGGGAGATTAGAAAAGTAGCATTGGTTTAGATAAGACAGGATGAGATAAAATAAGATCGTATTCATAAAGTAAGTTAGAATTTGCTTATGTAATACCCAATTGGGAAAAACAGTACTATCTAGACTCTTCCTAACTTTTCAGCAGTGGGATACATGTGTAGGTGGAAGCAATTGTAATACAATAGAAAGGAAAGATTGAAAGCCACATGCCATGTTGAAAACATGTCTTGAGAGGGGTGGGTCTTGAGTATTTCTGCGATAATGATATTCTTCATGACATGACAAAATACAGAAAAACATTTTTGGTTTAGAACTCACAATAGCTGTTGAGCCCTCCTGCTACAGTCTTGTTGCACTTCTTACACATTACTGTGGTTTGTTGAACATCCGATCTTTTGTAACAAAACCACTTCTTCTTGAAACAAACTCCTCCAACATGGCGTCGGTGGCAACGTTACTTTCTCTTTTAGCCATGCTTGATGTTGCTTTGCGTAACAGTATGACGTCATTACATCAATAGGTCACAATATTGCCATTATCAGAATGTGATTTTTAAAAAATTTATTAAAATTTATACCAATATTATCGTGAACAATATGATATGGCACACACCTTCTTAAGACTGCATTGAAGCTGCTTCTGGTGGAGAAGTCTTTTTCTTCTACAGTATATGATTTTAGACTTTGGTGTAAAATTGTGGGGAAGGTTTGTGTTTCATATTTTATATTAGACATCATTTTTGACATTGAACTCTGTTGGAGCTGACAATATATTGTTACTTTGGACTATTTGTCCTTTTAGTTGCATTTTTTTCTTATAGTTCAGAACCAATAGTTGAAGATTTCCTTCAGTGACCTCGCTGGATTGTTCTTCACAGCAGAACTATTTCATGTGTGCATGTATGTTTGAGCTGCAGTCAGAGATTTATAACAACCCATGGGTGCAGCAGAAGCAGTGTAATGACCTCCGTATGTCTCCATGTGTGCTGCGATTTGTACAGAGGGCTTGATTACAAAACAACACATACACAGCCGTCTCTTTACATGATCATATTGACCTTGACTTCCCCTTAATAATGCCTTGGAGTGAGTGTCCTGTTCTTCCCTCCCCCCAGTGTCCTCACTGTCCTACCTACCGCCGCAAGATAATGCGCTATACAACTTCTATGCCTTATTACTGCTCACCGCAACAGAGTACACACCGCTAAATCAATTTAATGCCAATTTTAACAGACTCCATTTCTCGACCATGATTTTCTCACTGAACAGTTTACAGTAAAATGACCCACACGAATTGATTGTACAGACAAACAGAGCTTATGGGGTTTGAATCTGGGACATTGTGTTTTCCTCTCACAAAAAGCACCTCGGTGAGCTAGCCTTTTGCTTTATTCCTATTGCTGCGCTCTGGCTACTGAAACATTGTGGGAAGACTCTATTCATATCTGGCAGGCCTAACGGGAAACAAGAGCCTTTGTATGCAGTTATGCTGTATCTCTGTGTTGTGCCATATCCTCACTGATCTGCTGTGGCTGTGTGAAGTGAAAGTCAATTAGGCAGGAAGGTCATTCTGACTCAACAAATGTCTTTTAACATGGTACTTTTTAATTATCTGCTTATATATGCAGAGGGAAATAATTTTGAAGCCTTGTTTTTGTCAATTTTATGACACTAAATAAGTTATTTTTGCAGGATTATTGAAGTTGTTCACATGTTGTTATTGCCTTTAAAAGAGCAAATAGAACAAATTCTAGCTCTAGCTGAAAGCTAGATGAAATGATTGAATACACTCCTAATGTCTGTATGCTAAACATTAAACGAGAGCACAGACGTTTAGCTTAGCTTAGCATAATACCTAAGCAGGGGGAAACAGTCACTGACAGCAACCGGCCGAGAAATCTATTTTGATTTATTTTGATTTTGTGACTTTTGGACAGGGCCATGCTAGCTGTTTACTCAAGCACCCACTCCTTCTGCTAAGCTAAGCTAAGCTAATCGCCTGCTGGTGGGTCTTCATATTTGGCGTGTTAAAGTGGAAGTAGACCCGCCCCCCTCCCCCAGTATTTCCAAGTGGTATTATTGTTGGCTCTGTGGTCACAAAGACAGCATTAGCACAATAGCTAGGCTTCCACTATTCCTGCCTGGCTACTGTTGAAAGCTATAGCAACCATAAGAGTTCCAATTGGCACCAGAGACTCTGGTCTCAGTGCTATGATGGAGGCGAAGTAAACACCTGGCTGTATTAATAAGTAGGCAGGTCTTGTTAGTTACTGATCCAGTAGAAAGAATGTCAGTTTTGAACCCTCTGAAGTCCCGGTGGTAAGGGGAAACACATATCGATGGGAATGCAGATTTCGACACACACCGGCGTGAATGCCCGTCTTCTCCCTCTTAAGCCCCTTTCAGACACAACGCGGTTTGAGCTATGCTTGCCGCTGAATAGGTGGAGTTTTCAAATCTAGCAGGAAGACCTTCAGGCGGGACAGGTCATTAAATCATATAACAGTTGGCTACACACATTGCATACCTACAAACTACCTGTTAAAACGCACCTGATATGCCTACTTGATTGGAAACGTGTTTCCAAGATATAGCTTTTCTCCCAAGGTCTCGATACGACCGTGAACTTGTGTCGTACGATTGGGGGAATTCAGACACATGCAAGATCAGCTTCTCGTCCATTTTGCCCATAGTTGCCTCCTCCAGTTGCGTGCCCAGCTGGCTGCCTTGTTTCTATTGGCCGTGCAGGTAGTTGTCATAGCGCGCAGAGCAACGAGCCCAGGAGCTCAGGACACGCTCTGCTGCACGTGCGCTTTGCTCAATGCAGCGAAAAACCGTCGCTGCTGTTGTCGCTTTGTGTCTGAAAGGGGCTTTACTCTCTGTCTCTGTCACACTCCTTCGCCTTCTTTGCCGTCTCCATCAGCACGGTTCTTTCTCTTTTGCGAGTAGACTTTCCACAGCTATATCATTCGTTCCACTATCTAAACGTTGATTGTGTCATTTTTCTTTAGCCATTACACAGTGCAATATACTATATATATTTTTCATAATGATAAGTTAAAGCAAAAAAAGTTGTCAATTGCCTGTTTAACATGACAATGATATATAAATTGCAGTATTAGCAAAAGCATTACTCATTGCTCTTTTAGCTAGTGGCAGAGAGTACCTTTCTCACTGTGTTTGACCTCATTTGTGGCCACTTGATGTGTTATGATCGTTGATCAATATATACTAACACTACAGTTGATTACACTGTGGTGGTCACATCCACTGTATCAAGTAATGCTGTGCTCGAGTTTCAAGGCTGCGTGTTGTAAATAGTGGAGTAGCTCTGAGCGCTTGGATGCAACACACTTATATTTCTTTTGAATGACCCCACTATATCTTATCAGAGAAGTGTCATTAGAGGACCAAATGCTGACTCACTCACACAAACACACTCTTACTCGCTTGCGCTTACTTTCTTCCTCTGTCTCTGTGTTTTCTCAGACCTCCTGGTGGACATGCTGGGAGTCATGGCCAGTTACAGCATCACAGTCAAAGAGCTGAAGCTGCTCTTCAGTATGCTGAGGGGAGACAACGGCATCTGGGTGAGTAAAAACTGTGATAGAAGTGAATAGTGTTTTAGATTGTGTGTGTGTGTGTTTTAGTGGCTGTTGTTAGTGTTATGACCAGTCATACATTGTGGAAAAAATAATAACATCATGATCATCATTATTTACTTTAGGTAATGAAATGTTTTAATTTATTTTGACTGACATTTAGGATATTGCGGGAGATAATTTTTATGACTGGACTTAGTAGCTGATTATCTCTAATAACAGAATGCGATGTGTTAGAGTTGTTAAATTTTAAAGTAACATTTCACTCACAGTGCTTAAATTTATGATTATTGAGGTATTGTATTTGTTTTAACTTTCTCTTTTTGTTATTTTTTAAATAAAAAAAATCGGCTGTTTGCTGCAAAAATATGACATATTTCACTTTTTCTGATATGCTATTATGCTATTATTCTACATTTAATAGCCTTGGATGCTAAATTTATTTTGTACTGGATTAATTATACAGCATGAGTTTATTTGTGTCTCATTAGTCGGGATGTCACTTAATGGGATGGTTGTGTTAATAGACCAGAATAATGGAGGGTGTGTGCGTGTATCTATGTTTGAATTGATTTGCGAGTGTTTGTCAAGACAAGGGCAATTTAGATCATGTTCAACGTTGTTTTTCACTTGTAATCAACGTTATTAATGCAACAGAGGTTTGAATGTGTTACTTTTGTTGGAGTAACAGAACCACAATGATAAAAAAAACAGCCACACAGCCATCAGCGGTGAAGGGGAAACAGCTATGAATTCAGATTTGTTTCTCTTCAGGGGGAATCCCTTTCAGCAACATCCCGACATTTACTCACACTTGGCATAACCACCATCTTCTATAAGTAACCAACAAGCAGCTCCACTGGACTAAACGCCTTGCTTAAGTCCTTTTTTTTTTCTTATTCCGTTCTGTCAGACTTCCTCTCATCTCTAACTTTCTCTACCCTTGCAGAACCAGCGCAAAAACTCTTTTTTTGGTTTCCCTTTAAGCCTTAAAGGGAAACCAAAATCATAAATACATATTTACCTCTTATGTTTAGTGCTATTTATTCATCTTCATGTAGGAACTACTTTCTTTCTGCTGAACTTCACCGTATAACTGCGCAGAAGGAAACATGCATCTGCTCATGGACGTGAGAGTCTTGCTGTTGACGGGGTGGCATGTAAACATTAATGCCACTTTCCTCAGATGAGCTGTTAGATGTTAGAAGCTTATTTAGCTAGCCTCTCATCCATGAGTAGATGCAGGCTTCCTTCTGTGCGGTGATACATTAAACAAGGTTTGTGGATTATCTTGAGCAACTGGGTCATGATTTCTGGAAAGAGACATTGCTGTTGACTTATTCAAATGTATTTTTTTGTTGCTTTGAGCACCACAAGCGAAGTGCCATCTAGTTCCATTATATTCAAGAGAAGGTTATTATAGAAGGAATTTTTTTAAAAACTGGCCAACTCACAACTCACACAAAAACAACCCACAGGTAAAAACAGGCTGCCCCTTTAAACGTCAACATGAACCACTGTTACGCCTGACTGCTTCAGGCTCACAGACTTAAAATACATTATGTTATATTGTACTGTAGAACTTTGCCTAAATTGGCCAAAGAAATTGGTTTCTGAAAAGAAGTGAGGGGAGAAATACACCATGCAGGTGCTGATTAATGCATGCTTTTAGAGCTTCCATGCCAAATTTACTATAAGTACCTAAAGTACCTACGCCTTAATGCGATTAATTCAGGAGTCGAGACTTGGGAGTGCTTAGTACAAATTCCACTTACAGTCCTACTTGTTGTCTTCATCTTAACTGCTCCCTGTAGTTTGCTGATTGGCCCAGCTCCTGTCACTTGGTTAGTTGACTCAGACTGAGTGGATGTTTTAAAACCCAACAGTGGGGATTTAGGATGCTTTTGTGAGGCTAAAACTTCAGCTCACTGTAGGGTTAGTGAGGTAGAGTAGAGGCTGTGTGTGATTCCTTGGCAGCTGCCGGCGGCCTCTAGCTTATAAGTCAATACACCCTCGTCCCTTCTCGTCAATCTCTCCTCTACTCAGGCTCCAGGACAACCACCATCAACAACCCCCGGTCACTGATCAGTGCTTCACACCAAGGCCATCATCCATCCCTTCATCCCTCTCTCTGTACCCTCTCTGTCCAGTAACTATCACCACCTCACCTACCTCGCCCCTATTTCCCCGTCTTTTCCAATTTCTCTTCGCCCAGCAGCTCTCTCCAGAGACAGATCGATTAAGGGTTGCCATGGTATTGATGCAGTGTTGTCAGGGGAGGGCAGAGGTGATTGAAGAGTTATTGATCCAGTGTGGTAGAGATGTGATGTCACACCATGTTTGTTTTTTTAAGTCTCTCCCCTGTGCCTCTGATTGTCGGCATCTGTCACATAATGATCACTCTCTCCTCTCCTCTCCTCTCCTCTCCTCTCCTCTCCTCTCCAGCCAAGACATGCTATCAAGCTTTTGTCGGTGTTGAACCAGATGCCTCAGAGACACGGTCCTGATACCTTCTTCAACTTTCCAGGACGCAGTGCAGCGGTGAGGCTGACCAATATACGAACACACACACACCTGAGCATCATTATCAAAAAATGATTTATGCACTCAAATTCTTAAAGACTCCTTCATGGCATTCTTCGGTCAGTCAGTCAGTACACCTTAATTGGCACTTTGCAACACCAGTGCAGGAAGTTGAATGGTTGAATGATAAAAAGAATGACTGAATGAGTGACATATTGATTGCTATCCACCTTATTCTTGGGGGCGCTACGGTACAAATGATTATGGGTGTAACGTCCAGTGCGATAGCGGAAGTGGCGGTAAACTTGTTAGTCCCAGTGGCTGAGGGACAACAGTGGTCCTTTCTAAAAAAAAAAATTCAACTTCAATTTAGCAACATATTTAACAGATATTTAACTGAGGTAACAGTTATTTTCTAAAATGTCCTTGCAGAGCTCTGATACTTGTTGCGCTGTTCGCAGTTGTGCTAACAGACTAAACTAACCTAAATTTGTGGCTTCAACAATAGTGTTTTGAACATGCACCCAAAACAAACAGAGATTGTTCCTCTGAACAACGGTACAGTTTTCATCGCCTACCTACAGACGAGGAATCCCAAAAAATGTGGCTGAAAAACCTAAACTTGAAGAGACTAAAACCCTGTATGAGTGCTCATTTCATTTTGTTGCCAAAAAGCCAACGCAGGAAACCCCACATCTAAATTTGTGGTTGGGCTGCGTCTAACTGTCATTACAAAACACATTGAAAACATTGATAAAACTATCAGAACATTTTATTCAAACTAAAGCCCAGGACCGGTGATTTTGGACTTCAAGGCTCTGACTAGGCTCTATGTCTGCTTTAAGGTAGAGAAGGTTGTGTCCCACCTCTTTTAAAAAACACTGTATTACTGTGAAAGTAACGTTACTGATACGCCTCAGAGCTTTTCATCGCTTCACTGTTTGTAGCAACGGAGTCATTGAAGTAGCTGAATATGCTAGTGTACGTTATCTGAGGCCACTTCTTCAGGTCGTCCTCCCATCCCTCGATAGCAGAAGGCAGAGGTATGATCACAGTATCTCGTTTGAGGTGTAACAGGGGGTGTTCCCGCATGTTTTACTTTAATGTTTTACTTTCTAAGAAAGAGGATTTGCGTACAGTTATTGCGTACAATTCAGGGGTCTTATTAGGACAATGCTCATTCACATTATTTTAGAATAATAGACATGTTTCTGAGTTTATTTCCATCCTCTGAATAAAATGTCTGTCTTCTTAAATGACTAAAGAACAAAATGCTATAGTGCTAAAAAACAATAAATAATACACACAACATGCGACAGTAAATAACACAATATAAGTGAACATTCAGTCCCTGCTTCTTCCCCTCTCCTTGGCAGTGTAGGCACAAAGTTATGCCCACAAGATAAACAAGAAAGTTGGCTAACTGGTACAATTAAACTGATGTATAGCAAATTTAATGGTATTTATTCTGACAAAAGAAGCGCCAAAATGAGGTAACCAATGAAATTAGAACTTTCCGTTACCATCCTAGGAAAAAAAAAACCCTTTTGTATCATTACCACCGTTCCAGCTCAGTGACAGGACGCGCCAGAAGTCGCGCCCATAATTTATGCAAGGTATCATGGGGGCTAGGAATAAGGTGGATAAACATAGGCAATAGATGATCTAATGCGTGTATACTCCCCCAGGCCATAGCATTGCCGCCAATAGCCAAATGGCCTTACCAGAACGGATTCACCATCAACACCTGGTTCAGACAGGATCCACTCAACAACATCAATGTGGATAAAGACAAACCATACCTCTATTGGTAAGTAGAACACCTTTCATTTGGTCTGTTACATAATAAAAATATTCCTTGTCGTGGGACTAAAAATGTCATTGTAACATCATATAAAATGAAAAAAAACAACTCTCCACCACTCTTGAACCACTCTTCAACACTTTAGCATCAGAATATTTCTATTGGCCATAAATCTTTTTTTATTCTTTGAGCGCCCTGTTGACCGAATGACATCATGTCGATATATTTGTGCCAGTGCCGTCACAGAGGAGTTTACAAGGCTTTGAAAACATCAGTGGTAAACATCAGGTTTTGTGTCAGTCGTTCAGGATCACAGACTCATACATAGAAAAAGAGATTGTGAAAAAGGCATAAATACCAGCTTCTCTATTGACATTAGTGCTTCATGCAGCACAGCTTTAAGAAATGTAACTTTTTTTTGTAAGAAGTGAGATTCTTGCGGAGTTGACTTATTATTGCTCTGGTCTTATTATCTCCCACATTAGCTGTAATTTTAGGTGTTAGGTTTCATGATATGTCAAAAAAATTGAAAGCTCAACCTAATAAAGCAAATGTCATAGGATCAGCTAAATGTACAACTGCTGCAAGATATTCAATTTACAGTGAAACAAAACAAGTCCATTCATTGTTGTTGACTAATTGTTTTAGAACTATTAAAGATTTGTCCTTCCAGGGAGTGTTCAGCTGGTTTCAATCACTCAAAGATCTGCTGGCTACAGACACAGTGGTGATCACATACAGCAGCTGTGTGCACCTTTTCTTAACCAATCTTTTTTTCTGCATCTGCATCTGCATAATTTACCTTTCTGAGGCACACCAGAAGAGAAACACATGAGACTGAATGACTCAGACAGAAAGTTAATAAACAGATAATGAATTAGAACATAGCTTTAAATGTCGAGGCATTACATTATGAGTGTGCTGCTGGTTGGATTCTTTATCTCATCGTTCAACTCAACCTCGCTGGCCTTGAAGTTAGTGTTGTAAGTGCGAGCTGTTAACCGCCATGACGCTTCATTAGCTTTGACCTTTTATTTAATTGAACTCCTTTACTCCGCTGCTTGGCTCCTTCCCTCCACCTCTTCACTCTGACGAGAAAGATTTTGCTAAAGAATCAGAGAGTAGGAAGGATTAAATGCACACATATATTCTCCGGAATGCATCGCAGAGATGAGCTCTGATGGTGAAGTGTCAGGATGTAATCCCGTTTCCTGAGTAACCGTTGTTGTCATGGTAAGTGAGGAGCGAGAGAGGGAGGTTGCATTTTTCTCCTCTGGTCCAGGTCTTATCATCCTCCCTCAAATGCAGCTGATACTCCAGCTGCCTGTCTGATACAGGCCTCCGCACCTGCAGGACGGCCGCGATAACACACAGTATGCACTCCTAACATGAAGCAGGGATTCACTTGAGAGGGATTTATATGTGCTTTCTGGCTCTGCGGTGTGTGTGATCCTCGTGGGCCTATTTTCGAAGTGAAATGTGTCTTTTTGTTTTGTGGAGAAGCTTAGCTGTGAGGGTTTTTACATGGAGGTTAGGAGTGCGGGAAGAGATACTTGCTGCTCTTTGTGATTGGTATTGGCACAAATATGTTATATGCGAGTGTGAAAGGTGCTCTGCTTTTATTTTGACTTCCTTTAATGCGATTTTTGTCGGTGAAAAATGGTTGATGCCTTTGACCTTTTGCAGCTACAGTTTCACTTTCACTTTATGATGTACAATAAAGCCAGTCTGACAAATCAAACCAGACAACACGGTTGAAATATATATACAGTGGAAACCGCTTATAGTGATCACGTCTGTCCGGGGTCAAATTGATCACTATAAGCAGATGATTACTATAACCGATTTTTTTTTTTTTATTTCGCTTGATTTCTCATGCAGATATCACCTATGACATTTGTACATATTTATTACATCAAAACACTATAAACTAATGAAACGAACACCTTCACTATTTACTGAATTTTATTGACTGTTTCAAAACACAGTCCAGCTGTTTCAAACGCTT
>JBBPCS010000088.1:31030-59724 GCA_037974645.1 Hollardia meadi | reverse complement strand
CGCACGCTCGCACGCACGCACTCACGCTCGCACGCACGCACGCACGCACACACACACACACACACACACACACACACACACACACACACACAAAGGCCTTCCAGAGTTTTTGCTGACCCAGTAGAATCTTTGGCTGCCTAACAAACTTCCCAGTGGTTCCATTTGATCAATTCATAAGTCACCAGGTCTCACAGCATTTTGTCCACCGTGTGCATGTGTTAGTGTGTGTGTTTGTGTGTGAGTGCTTGCATGCACGTGTGTGTATTGTCCGCCGCTATGCAAACACCAGCAAAAAATTCTTCCTCCCCATTACAGTTTTCCCCCCCCAAGGAACATGTGTGCATTGTCACCAGGGAAGATGCTTTCACATGCACATTTCTAATGGCATATTAAGCTGAGCAAAGCTGTAGAAGAGCGTTCTAGTGAATGAATGAGGTGAACACGTTCTCTTCCATTTTGGTTAACCCTCTCAGAGAGAGTTAATGCTTTTAGAGGGGGTATTTTCAGGATTGCAAAGACATGAATTTTGACCAAGCCAGACAAAAACATCTGGATACAAACATATTGTATAAGAGTTTACTAACAAAATCTGAAATGAATCTTTGCACAGCAGCAGGGTAATATCCATGATTTCCCAAAGTTTATTTAATAACAAGTACAAAGGTGCAAACAATGCATTTTGCTCACCGCTGGATTTAATTTGTTTAGTGTGTATATTAAAATTTGGCCACCACCAGTGCAAGTATAGATACTGTCAGGCAGGTAAGGCTAATAAACTGCAATTAAAAATGTTTCATAAAATGCAAAAAAATGCACAATATAAAGGAAAATTAAAACAATTGAAATACAGCTCTTTTTACTTCACAAAACATCCTAAATGTCTCAATCAACAGCAAACACAATAGTAACTGCTGTGAGACTGAAGCAAAACAAACAACCTTTAGTCTCATTCTTTAATCTGGCGCATTGTTGCATATGAATTTTGTTTTGATTTATCATCTCGTCGCTTTCCTTACGTGCTTTTGTATTTTCCAGTGGTACATGATCAGCATCGTGCACATCTACAACCGCTGGAGGAACTCCGAGATCCGTTGCTATGTCAACGGTCAGCTGGTCTCCTATGGCGATATGGCCTGGCACGTCAACACCAATGATGTAAGGGCACAGAGAGAGGGGCAAAGGCATTTGTGCCTTTGCGCTTTTGCAATGCAATAATTTTGCAATTACATTAAATCTTTCGGAAAAACACACTTGAGTTGATTCAGAAACTGTCATAGAAGTAGGAGACGTTGGTGCAGAGTGGGTTTTGAATATAGTCTATTAATCAACTGCCTCTGGTTAAGAAAAGCTTTAGTGCTTGCTAAAACATATTCAAAAGTTTAACATAAAACATATCAAAAGTTTTGCTTCCAGCCTCAGAAATCCACTACTGGTCTGGTTCCGCTTACACTTCCCTCCTATGGTGATATTGGCAAATGTTTGATGTTTGCCCTCTGCATTCATGAGCTGGGGTAGAGTTGCCCTTGGGCCCCGTTCCAGCACAGCTCATCTGAACTCCAACTTCAAACTTTTCCATTTAGCAGGGGACAGGTAGCCTGACCTCTCAGTGGTTGCACAGCCGTCATTACCTTCCTGGTTAGCTCTTAACATTGTTGGCGTTATTCTCCGTAAGAAATACCTCGGCCTTGGGGTAAAATGTCTTTTAGTTCACGCAGCTCATAGGAAAGACAACATAACATAGTGAACGAGTGACAGAACAGGACTACATTCAGTTAGGGTTTGTTTTGTCTCGAAGGCCGAAGATAAAATATATTCACCACTTTGAAGAAGCAGAAGAGTAAAGATCTCGCTGGGATAAAGGGTATCAGAGGGATGCAGTAGATGAAAGGCAAGTGGTGGAACGCAAGAATCTTATACTAGGTGATGGAAAAGTTGTAACACGGCAATTAGATATGAGCAGCGATCAAAGTTAATGTTTTTTTTTAGTTTTTTTTTTACCATCCACTGTGTTCATCACTGTAGAATACCACAAACGTATGACCAGAGATTGACAACTCTTGAGACTTCTTAAAACGTGAAGATCAACAAACTTTAAACAAACTTTTCTCCTCAAAGGTGTTAATGTGTCCTGGAACTGAAAAACACACAATCTATAAAAGAGAAGTTGTGGCTGACCTCCCAGTAGTTTACAAGTTCGACAAAGCCAGACTTAGTTTAGTGCTGAACTTAAAATAGAGTAAGAATTAATAAAAACATAAAGGAACACTTGCTTGCAGTGATTCATGTTAAACCATGTTAGCTCTGTAAGATACCAATCCCTCTTTGCAAGAAAGGTCTAAAAATTTGAAATGTTTGATTTGATAGCTAATTTTTTCTTGTGCTCTTCCCTTTCCCCCCCCAGAGCTACGATAAGTGTTTCCTGGGTTCATCAGAGACAGCGGATGCTAACAGGGTGTTTTGTGGTCAGCTGGGAGCCATTTACGTATTCAGTGAAGCTCTCAACCCAGCTCAGATCTTTGCCATTCACCAACTTGGCCCAGGGTACAAGGTGAGGCATTGTACTACCTTATCAACCACTGTACTGTATATTCTCCATACGCTTTAGGCATCAATGTTTAGCAGGCCAGAATATCTTGGCAACCTGAAGATTGCATTTACAATATTATTTAATCCTGTCTTTGCCAGTTCACATTGTCAGCCAGAAGTAGTTGAGGCAATCGGTCTTTGGGCTGTCAGTTGCAAAAATAGCCTGTACGTCGGTGCCAGGGTGTCCTTGTGGTTGTGACTGAGGTTTTGTTGTCAGTTAATGTATAGACTTCACATCATGTAGGGACTCCTATACAGTGCATTAATGCAGGAGCATGAGTCCTCTGTTTTATTACACACATTTAGTCATTAATTTTAGAGAAATATATAAGCTGTTTATCCATTAGTTTTACACAAAACTTTATCTACTTCAACCATGCAGCCATTCCTTTTGGCTGACTATTTTAACTATGTATCTATTACTGTTAACTATTTCACCATTCATCCCATACTTTTAACTGCTGGCGTCTGTGCTCACTCACTCGCTAAATGTATATTTTAAATCTAATCTAAATTGCTGATCCACAATCTGTCCACGTACCTCCTGCCAACTGCCTAAGTACCCCAGGTTGGGAATCACTGGGCTGGAGCACAGTGGGATGAATGCATGAAGCAAAAATCTTCATTGTAACACTTTAACGTATAGCTAGCACGCAGGTATTGTTACATGCGCGTACCCCCTTTATAACAAGAATAAAGAGGGAAATTCAGTCTACAGTAGAGGAGGCATCATATTGTAAAACATAGCTTCACACTCAAGACCTCAATGCAAGAAGTTTCAGGTTCATTTTTCATTTTGATTAATTCTGCTCCTGTAGGCCAAAACATCACAGCCGCCGTGCATTTCTTATTCTGTTCCAGTAGCAGATCATAAGGTGCAGCTGAAAGATGTGATTTGAGTTAGGGGCGTGGCTGCAACTACTACAAACTATTCTGAGAACTTGCTTGCTGCCTACATATAAATGTCCACACTAACTTTTTTTTTTTTTTTTTAATTCACTAACAAATTCCCTGGAGTTTGTAGAAACGCTATATGAAGTTAATATAGATGAAGCAGGTTGAGATTAAAGGCACACAATGAAAAGCAAATCACTACTTTCCGACTGTCACTGAATACCTCCTGGAAAATCACAAATTGATGTGTGAAATTTGCAGTTTGGAAGTATGAAAGGGGTGAATTTACCTTTAAACCTGTAGTTTGGATACAGATCTTTGTGTTCCTGGGGTTAAAAAAAAATGATTTAAATAAGGCTTCTCATTATTGGGTTCTGAGCTTTGATAGCTTTTAAAATCCCCATCTCTGCCTTTTGGCCTGGCTATCGGTGACGGCTGAGATGTCGTAACACCTTGCCAGCTGTCTGCTTCTTGTTCTGGCAGACTTGCACGCCTCAGGCCGCTTACAGCTTGTTTATGAAAGTGTCCCAAACTGTCGAGATCTCCCCACCATGAGGCTGCATGATATCTGAGGCTGCTCATGTGTGCGAACAGCTGCTGGTGTTTCAGCGGCTCCTTAAAAAAAGGGTACATACTGAATCACACAGTACACATGGATCGCATGAGCTTTGTCTCACGTAGGAGCGCTGAATCATACATGTGAGTTTCAGGCCTTTGTCTTTCTCTCGCAGTCATTCTCTCTGTCAATCTCCTTTTCTCACATTATATAACATAATGCACGTTTTAGAATCGAAGAGCTCTCACTCCTAATGATCACATGCTTGGGGTTGGCAGTTTCTCGGCCATGAATACTGATTCTGCTGTCTGTCACACCCCACAGTTTCCTGGGGCTGATCAGTCAGATGATTGTCTCTCAGCGTGGCGCACAATGGGCTTCTCAGATGCCCTGAAGAGACCATTAAATGGCTCAGTTGTTTCAAAGCCGAAGGCCCCGGTGCTGGTATTGTGATGATGAGTGCGCTGGATTTTCACTTGGCTAAAGGAGAACGCCAGTGGGACACCTTTCTCAATGTGAACACAGGCTGTTCCTTGATCTTATAATGTCATTCAGATGCTGATGTGTAAAGATGACAAGCTTCTCCTGCCTAATCTGTGTTGAAGAGAACTGTATCTATGTATACTGTAGCACGTATGTGTGTGTGTGTGTGTGTGCGTGTGCGTGCGTGCGTGCGTGCAGCTGTATGGAGCCTCTTGGTTTCAGCCGCTGTCAGTCTTGCTGTTCAGTAATGAGGAGAGAAAAACAGGCAGACACTCTATTCGCTCTGCTAAACAAGCCTTCAGCACAGTGAGGATGTTCAAGGTCTTCAAACTCGACGCGCCTCATGATGGCCGACACGCTGTGTGTACTGAATGTCTGCGTGTGTGTGGAGTGACCGTGCTCTCCTGATGACAGGAAGAAGATGGAATATAACGTCTTGTTTTGTGTGGGCTATGGTTGAAAGAAAGCTCCAGTGTTTTTGTTTTTGTTGTCTTTTTGTGTGTGTGTGTGTGTGTGTGTGTGTGTGTTTTGTGTATGTGTTGTCACTCATGTGTTGTTGCGTGTGTGTCGCTGGTTGCACTATTCATCAGGAGTCCAGATGTCCTCATTGCAGAGCGCTGCCAACAATCTGGCCACAACGTAATTAATGGAGTGTATTTGGACACCTATATTGTATGTTTCTGTGTGTGTTTCTGCATGCACACGTGTGTATTTGTCAGATTTATTTTATTGAAAGTCTTTTCATTTTGTGTATCTTAATATTAAACTTTAGGAGTATTATATTCTCTACATACATATTTTTGTAGGGCTCAGAAATCGTTATCAAATAACATACTGTATGTCCTTAGCACAGAATATGCATAACTGTCCTAAAAGTTGAATTTTGAATATTGTTTACTAAATCTTATAACTACTTACTGATCATATTTATCTGATAAATAATTTGCCAAAACAAGTTTTACATTAGTCCTATTCTGGAGCATATGATGCTGGGAGGCCCACGCTGAGCTGAATCGATGTGTGTGTACTGTAGATGTGTGCAAGCTTTCTGTTATGGTATCTGCAGCTGTCAGGTGTGAGTCGTCGCTTTCATTCCTCTGTGTGTGTTTATGTAAGCAGGTGAGGGACACACACACACACACACACACACACGTATTTTAGCGCAGCTGTGTGAAGCTTTACATATGTAAAAATGTGCACTTTCTCCGCTTTTGCATGTTTCTCCCACTGCCTGTTGAATACCTCCGTACATTTAAAGAGTCAGCAAAGCTCAGCAAATACAAGCTCGCATTCACACGGCAACATCTATACATATTCACAAGTGCACACATTTTGATAATGCATTACAATAAATTGGCGTACGCCGCAAAAAATTTGCATCTTAATAAGGGTATTAATTTCACATTCAGGCTATTCAGTTTTTCGTGCAGAGGGCCCACTAACCTTCAAAATAAACCATAGAGCAATTTATTTGTGTTTGTTATTGATTACCTTGCACATGGCTGCAGTATTCTCTGCTCTTAAGCTTTTTAACACCGGGTCATCACCTCTTTTGTTTCACTAAAGCAATATGCTCAGAAAATATAAACATAGGCATGCTGTCCAACCATGTAATTACCATTACTTACTATTGGAAATAATCTTTTGCTAGCAAGAGAGAGAGAGAGAGAGAGAGAGAGAGTGTGTGTGTGTGTGTGTGTGTGAGCTTCATATGATCAGATTATAGATTTATACAAGCAAGCTTTTGTGTCACAAGTGATTTTAATAATTGGAAAGAAGGGATAAATTCAGACAGTGCATGAATATCGCAGATTTGTACCTCTGGACGGAGATACGGATGTTACACTGTGGAGGGGCTGTTTTCTTCAGACGCTTCGATTGCGCAGTGTGAAATTTTGTGTTGCATGGTTAAAACTGCTCAGGGCACATTTTCTACATCAGATGTCAGATGAAAGGTTCAGAACAAGATGGGCCTGCAGGTCTGTGAGCAGCCCGGGGCTTTCCTGTGCAAGTCGGGCTGAGCAAGGCACTCGGGGACCCAGCCGCTTGAAGGGGAGAGCGCCCCTTGCCTGAAGCTGCAAAGAGGGCGGCAGAGCAACTCAGTGGCCTTTCATCTGCAGGGATTCATGTGTGTATCAGCACTGCAGCAGGATATATGGACCCACAGACCTGTGCAGGCAGACAGATTTAGACAAAGATGCAGACACGCACAAAGTGCAACCTCCTACAACATCAGCATCAACATCGGCACAGACAAAACAAATTCATTTTTATTTACCATTTTTCCTTGAGGTAGCAGAGAAGACAAGATATCTGGGTCTACCTTACAATTCTTTACAGTTCCCCCATCTCAAATGTGCTGTAAAAGGAATTTATATCCTCTTATGGTTGAAATTTACAAAAAAAAAAAAGTCCATGATAAATATATTTTATATTTTAACATGATAAAGGTTTAGCAGGGTGTGGAAAAGATTAAATTTGGTGTTATGCCAATATGCCAAAACTGACAAAACACAAATCTGTACTCTTTTGCATGTTTTTTGTCAGTTGGAGTTCTGAGTGCATCTCTCCCATGCATCCGCTCCCCTCTCAACATCTCTTATTCTGTTCTAGTTGAATTAGTGGCCGGGTTAGCGCTGTGTTCATTAAGCTAATGCCTGTTGTTTACACAGGGCTCGTGCCGCAATTAAGCAGACTCCATTTTGAGTGTCGAGCTTGACACACACTCACTCTTCTCTTGTATCTGGACGACTTGCTTGTCCGTCAGATTTAAAGTTTTTCTCATGTGACCTTTGACGTCTTCTTCTTCTCTCCACCACTGCAGAGCACTTTCAAGTTTAAGTCAGAGAGTGACATCCACCTGGCTGAGCACCACAAGCAGGTGTTGTACGATGGCAAGCTGGCCAGCTCCATCTCCTTCACCTACAATGCCAAGGCGACGGATGCCCAGCTCTGCCTGGAGTCGTCGCCCAGGGAAAACCCCTCCATTTTCGTCCACTCCCCACATGCCCTCATGCTACAGGTCAGTCTGGTTGGGACTCTTCCAGTGGCTGTTCATCACACGCCTGGTTCCAAACCTCTGAATCACTGCCACATCTCTTGATTAGTTCAGCAACTCGTATATGAATGATTGAAGTGAAATGGTTCAGTCTGATTATCAGGCTAGTTTGTCAACGGCTGACTCACACCTGCCTCAATTGCATTTGTGAAAAATCTATCATATTTACCCTGCCCGGAGTACTGTAGATGTGGGGTTTAACACAGGAGGGCAGGTTATAAGAAGAAAATACAAAATGCACCCAGTTGCCACTGTACCTTGTAGTAAAAAAAAAACAGCTTGAAGCTCATAATTTTTATTTTTGGTAAGACTCCGCTGCTAATTTAACTCTTTTGCATGTACAGAAGATGTATTTTAGCAAATATCTTTCCAAGTCTACGATTCAAAGGTTGGTGAGGCTCTGTTTGGCTGATGGTGATTCTTCTTTGTAAACATTTCCTCCTTTTTCATTGTGCGAAAAATGCAGCAGCTATTTAAGGAAGCAGGTACAAATAACAAAGTCAGTGAGCCAAATTTTATTTAAATCATCTTTTTCATGAGTTAAGTGCAGCGAGTTAAGACACTGCTGGGGCTGTTTTAAAGAGCTATGAAAATTCTGAGTTTTGGCATAATTGAAATAATAATAATTTTTAATTATTTAAATTTTCTCTCTGAAACCCAAGTTAAATGGTCTTTATTGCAATACGGTATTAAGAAAATGTCTTGCTTTTACCATTTAAAATAAAAAACTTTAAAAAGAGGAAACATTACATCATCCATGGTGATATGTTTGTATTCCCATCCATAATTACCATGAAAATTTGTAATAATGCTGAAAGTCTGCATATGATGTGTTTAATTCCTAATGGCAGCGAGTGTGTGTGATTCTATCAGGGCCTCTTTGTACATACAGGACAGTACTTGTCTCTGTCAGCATTAACAGTCCATATCTGGCCCACAGGATGTGAAGGCCATTGTTACCCACTCCATCCACAGCGCCATCCACTCTATAGGAGGCATCCAGGTCTTGTTCCCCCTCTTCGCTCAGCTGGACTACAAACAGCTCAATGACAGCAGCGTGGACACCACAGTCTGGTGAGTGGTCTACAAAAATAAACCCAGTGACTGCCTGTAATGCAGTGATATAATCAGTATAAATGGTTTCTAGTACAGTAAATGGGCTGCATTATCGAAAGAAGGCATGTTTTGTTGTTTAACGTGCAATATGTACTGCAGCTGATCCTGGAATGGACCAAGGAACAAGGGAGGTAAAGGGAAAAGAAGTTTAAAAAAAAAAGAGAGACTGTAAGCAACATTAAATGAAGATGAATGTGCGAGAATTATTTCCTCATCTGGATCACCAACCTTATGCTGCAGGCGAGAAACAACTGATTATAGAGAACACGGCATGTAAGTGTGAAAGGAGGAAGAGTTATGTGGTTTTTCCCTGAGCAATGGACGGAAAAGTCGGAGTGTCTGTGTTCTTGCTTCAAGATCGCCCTGATATCGACTCCATCGCACAAGCTTTAATGCAGTTACTTATCAGGCAGCATCTTCACATCATGTTAGCTGCAGTCAGACTATTAGTCAAATATCACCAGGAAGACGATGATAGCAAACAAAAATACATCTGCTTATTAAAATAAATGATGGAGAAGATGAATGTGGGTATAGAGAGCGGTGGAGTAAACATGGAGTCTATTTACCTGCATACTTCAATAGAGAACATACCCATACATAGCCACAACATTAAAACCTGTTGAAATGAATAACATTGACCATCTCGCCACAGTGCAATATTCTGCTGGGAAACCCTGGATCCCGGCATTCATGTGGATGCCAATTGACACAAAGCATCCGCCCAAACACCCTTGCAGATCAAGTACACCCCACCTCGATGACATTGGTCCCCCAGCAGGACAATGGGTGCTGCCACACCACATAAACTGCTCAGGAACAGCCCGAAGAACGTGACAAAGAGCTTAAGGCGTCCACCTGGCCTCAAAATGCCCCAGGTCCAAATGTGATTGAGCTGCATGTGACGTGCCTGAAAAATTACGATCCATGGAGTGGATCCAGTGGAGTGGATCCAGTGGAGTTGGCATGAGGGCGTTTACTTTGTCTGAAACAATGTTTGGGTGGGTTTTATGGGCCAAAGAACATCCACATGAATATCAGGACCCAGGGTTTCCCACTAGAACATTGTACTGTAGCCATGGTCAATGTCATTCACTTCATCTGTCAGTGGTTTTAATGTTGTGGCCAATCGGTGTATAGAATTTCCACGCAGCATTAGTGCAACATGTGTGTAAAATGTGTATGTTGCAGTGCCACTCTGCTGGCGTTCCTGGTGGAGCTGTTGAAGAGCTCAGTGGCCATGCAGGAGCAAATGCTGGGAGGGAAGGGCTTCCTAGTGATTGGATACCTGCTTGAGAAGGTTAGTAAAAGGCCTCCACAATGAGAGCTTTGTGTTTACATGACCATGTACATGTTGTTGATGTGATTAATGAGAGTAGCCTTGATTTTGTACTATGACCTCCACCCAAGGCTTGTAAGGCCTCCAGTTTGATAATGCTTATGTAACTACATACCTTTTTAGAAAGGGTATTACGTATGTTTTAATAACCCTTATACTTGAGTTAGTCTGCTGTACATTCATTTACCAGTTTATTAGGTACAGCTAGGTAAAACTAATACACCAGTCCTGCAATAAATTCTACCTTCATGGCAGTTATTATGATCAGTTTTGGTTCAGCTTTATAGTCATTCTGCAGGCTGCAGTTTGTTGTGTTACTTAACTGTATTTCATTATACTGGCATGTGTCCACCTTATTTCCATGAGGGTAGGTGAAATAACAGAAACATCTCTCCGTATGACGCAGTACAGTTCAACAGCACCACAAACTGCAGCCTCCAAAGTGAACATACAGTTAAATCAACACCTCTCTAAAAAAAAAAAACTGCAGCGGCAACAGTGTGTTATGAGAATGTGAAAGAAGCCCTCATGAATCTCGGCTCGATTTCGTTGGTTGCTGGTGTAAATTAATCACTTCAAACCTTATGACAACTGTTAACAAAGGCACCTGAGATTATGCAATGCAAAACATAACACAGCAGGTTATTTGTAGATCTTTCACTGATATGATATGATCTGTCACTAATATGTCAATATCAGTCTGGTTAAATCACAGCTTATATTGTATGTCTCTCTTTTTTCCCCAGTCGTCACGAGTCCACATCACCAGGGCGGTACTTGAACAGTTCTTGTCCTTTGCCAAGTATCTGGATGGTTTACCTCACGGAGCACCCCTCCTCAAACAGCTCTGTGACCATGTCCTCTTCAATGCAGCCATCTGGATACACACCCCTGCCAAGGTGTGTTTATTTGTGTTTATCTTCTCAGTGTGTGTGTGTGTGTGTGTGTGTGTGTGTGTGTGTGTGTGTGTGAGAGTGTGTGTGTTTCTGTGTTTTCTATGACCTTGCCGCAAAAAAAAGAACAATGACGATGATGGCCTGAATAAGAACATTTATTGGATGATAGACTCTGAACATAAAAGACATAAAAATGTGAAAAAGAAAGCAAGGGAGAATATATTTTCTGCTTGTCATGTGCAGGAGGCTTTATTTTCTGAATGCAAGGAAAAGGGAGACAAGAAAGCAAACGAAGAAGAAGGAGGGACTGATGTCTTAGTGGTCATTGCCCTTTACAATTATATAACAAAGGAGGTTGCAGGACACAGGGGAAGGAGCTGGCACATCACGCAGGGAAAGAACAGAACACACAAGCAAAAGAAACTAAGAGAAAAAGTGACATTTGGAAAAAGACCTCAGGACAGGAGAGGGATTTGTAGTTCCTCTTTTCCCTCCCACTCTTAACTAGATGTGATGTTCCTGGTGTTCCCGCAGGGTCAGTCAGCTCTTGCTTCCATTATTTTCAGAACTTCCTGACTCCTTGTCTTCTCCCCTCTGACCCTGAGGTGTGATTGGCTCCTGGATATAGCAGCACCGCTCTCCAAGGCATGCTGAAGTTAAAATGGAAGAAACGCAACTGAGCCTTTGCTGCTGCTCAGGAGAATAAGGAGGGTGTATGAGTGTAAAATCTTAGCTGACCCGTCACCGGGAAACGGTTCAAAGTAGCGCGGCTATTCGATTGCAAATTGGGGTTTCACCTTTAATTGAGTGCCAATCGAGGAAAAATTCCAATGAATTCCGTGTAAACATTCAGCAGGGCCATAATGAGATCAATACATCAACACACAAATAATCTTTTAATCCTTAATCTTGCATCCACTGTGACACTCCCACTGAGTTTTATTATTTTCCTCTTCCCAGGGTATTATAATCACCTTCATTATTGGCAAGAATAGCCTCAGTCATATTCACGACTTAATGAAACACTTGAAGAAATCACATCTGGATCTCATCTCCAATCTCTCTTAATGTCTCCCTTGCTTCGCACTAGTAATAAAGAACTTGTTGTCTTTACAAATCACTTCTGGTAACCTTGATACTTTCAGAGACAAAGGCATGTTCTTTACAAGCTTCTCTTGCAGCAGTGCAGCCGAAGCTGGGGGCCACAATTAAGGAATTTTAGGCTGTTCTACAGCTAAAACCTGCTGTAAATCTCAGCAGATAAACACATCAGCTCAATGTGTAAAATGTAATGAAGGCCACTTAAGTCAGCTTGAGTGCACTCTCCATTCTAGATGAGCTGTGATGTGGTATGGTCAGGCGGCTTGCACTCCGCTAATTTCATTCGCGTAAACAGCGCTGCCTCGTTAAGTCCTGAGCATCGCAGTCACTCTAATGAGCTCAGAGATTTGTGACCATGCAGCAGACTCAAATCTGTGGATGGGCGACGGAGAGGATCGTTTAAAGGAATATTAAGAAAGGGGAAAAATGGCAGAAGGGTGAAAAGGAGGGAAATAGGCAATGAGCAGTTGGAGAGCAACCTCCTTAAATGTCAACGCTGCGTAAGGAGCAACTCCGATGCTCCATTGCTTCAGGCACAGAAAGATCAAAATTAACACAACGCAGAAAACATTGGTGCTTTTGCTGGAGGGAAGTTTCCTCTCGTTCCCCCATGGTTGTCTTTTTACAATAAAACGGTCTTTTGTTTAAAAAAAAACCCAACAGAAACGCACACAGATGATTTGTTTCTCTCCAGCATGTGTTTGACAGTTTGTATTTGTCTACCTTCCTGCATGTGTATGCGCCTATATCTTCTGTCTAAATGGATGTGTGTGTGTGTATGCAGGTCCAGCTCTCCCTCTACACATACCTGTCATCGGAGTTCATCGGCACTGCCACCATCTACACCACCATCCGCCGCGTCGGCACTGTCCTGCAGCTGATGCACACTCTTAAGTATTATTACTGGGCCATCAACCCGCTGGAGTGCAGTGGAATCACCCCCAAAGGTCTTGGTATGTTCACACCTGCACACAATTTGCACAAAATCGCACGAACACTGTAAGAATTTTTCTTCACCACTAGAGATTCGATGACAATCTCCCACATTGCACACTCCATCCTTTCTTCTTCTTTATGTCTCTATCTTAATTTGTCGTAAACATACTAAACATCAATGTTACCACCTCAAAAACCTTAAAAATATCTTTTTTAACACAACACACTCATTTATACACATAGAGGTGATGTCAATTCCAATATGTTTTGACATTATCCATCTGTCCGTCAGTTTGTCCAGTCGTCCATCTTCTATGACTGTGCAAGGTCGCAGGAGGCAGGAGTCTGTCCCATTACAAGGCTGCCACACAAAGACACATTCACTGTCACATTCACACCTGTCTGCAATTTAAGGTTTTAAGCTCCAACAAAAGTGCCGGTTGGATTGTCGGAACAACCGCACCTTTGTGATCTCTAGAATTGAGGGAATTGTGTCCGACCATTACTGTAACTTTTCAAACCCGATAATCCAACAATCACGCATCAATTTGAAAAGAGGTGAAAAAGGAAGCGGGGTTTGAACTTTTCCTCATTCATCTCACAATTATTTTTGGTACTTTTGGACTACTGGTGTGTGTACAACTGCGTGCAACACTATACATGCCTTCTAGGGGAGATTATTCAAAAGTATGTGCTATTATTGCCAATGTGGCCATTTGGAATAGCTATAATAAAGTTTTGCCATCCAGTTCTTTTGGAGCATAACCAGTGCCCCCTTAGGGTTTCTGATTCACCTGACTCTTTGGACTGTGGGAAATAAAAAAACAACAACAGAAAAACACATAGAACATACAGTACAGACCCTAAAACATGTTTGTTTGGCAATTTTATTCTATCAATCTTTATAGAATCTATCTATCTTTTTAGATGGGAGTTGCTGCGGAGGTGAACCTTATTGAGACATTGTGTTTCTCATATCAGACAATACAAACAAACATGAGCTGACTCAACTTGATATATGATTTCATAGAATTTCGTTATTAGTGCAGTTTACGGATGCAATTTGCCTCAACATTACTAGATAAAGGCTTCCATTGATCGATACATAGACCGGGGGCGTTTTGCATTTTTAAATATAAATTTCCTTGGCCACAGTCACACTATGCCTTCATATTAAAGAGATCTTTACTCCAAACGAGCCAAACAACAGAGATATCTTTCTCCGAAATCAGCATAATTTCAGAGTCTACACGATAGACATCATTTTGACACATTTGTTAACGGTTTCTTTTTTTCCCCTCCTGTGTGTCTCCTGTGCAGCTGTGTCAACTAACAAGTACATTTTATGCTTGCAGAGGAGTTAGTTTGTAGCTACCTGAGAAAACATGAAACATTTTAATAATGTCCTTCCCACAGTATGTGTGTACTGTAAGTCATGACAGAATAGATAGCATGGTATTTTATAACTTTAAATGATTAAATGTGTTTTTTGTTGTATGTTATTGAACAGAATTGATGGTTTCTGTCACAACCATAAGCCTTTTCACTGGTTTGAAGAACTGTGGCACTTTCGATTAATAATTTTTTTACCATTATTCTACAGGTCCCATAGTTACATGCAGCACATATGAATTGCTTTTAATTGTATGCAGTTGCCCAATGAGCAGTGAATATTTTTTTAACAGATGAACCTAGAGCTTTTAAAATTGGCGAGTCAGTTTTAGCTTACAGCTGAAAACAACCTAATTAAGACCTTAAGTCAATAATCAATGAGATTTTAATAGTTTGAAAAGTGAATGTTTAATGGACTTGAATGGATATATGCATTCAGAGGGTATGAGTAGGTTCCCTTCCCTCAAAAACCACTGTTCGTGAGAAAGGCTGAGCAGCTCTGCAGTGCAAATATTTGTGTATTTGAGAGTGAATAAAACCATTGTTTAAAAAAAGAAGCATATTTCTTTTCTTTCTTCCTTGTACAAAATTGGTTTCTTTAGAGGAGTAACAGTGTTGCCTGTGTGACAGAAATCAAAGTTTGTTTTTATTTTGAACTGAATTGCGTGCGCATCCTTTTGTGCTTCCTGTGAAAATACATTGTAAATGGAAACAAAACTGGATTAGTCCATATTTGAAAAAAGTATTTCAATTATAAAAACGGAACACAACAAGGACACAAGAACACAGCAACAAATCATATTTTATATGTCCGCTGCCTTTGTATTTCAGCACAGAACAGTGTTAACACAGCCACTGTTTGCAGAGGTCGGCACAGGCCTTTCAACTTTAATCAGCCCTCTTCTTTTGCTTGGGACCCTCCACTGATGATGAGCATGTATCCCACGTTGCCATGGCAATAGACAGATTTGATTGGCAGATCCAAGGGAGCTTTTGGAATTTCTAATCAAGTGGCTGTCTGACTTCTTTTCTGTATGGTGATATTGCTGTTTGACTACTGGGATTTAGCCCCATAAAGAGGCACTGATAACGGCAGCAATTAGCCTCAGACACGTACTAATGGATGTTCAAAGCTAAAGTGTGTATTGGTTGTGGTTTGGAAGTCTACATATGTGTGTACTCCACTGTACTGTAAGAGTGAGATATGCAGTGATGGAATTAATTTGCATAGTAATGGGTAGATATTGTGAACATACAATGGACTTAGTGGACAGAAATGTATTTAACTGTACCCCAGTGTGAAGTAATGAGGTTCAATCCAAGCTGCAGATATAGTAAGTTTTTTTGTATACGTGTATTTTTACCCTTCACCTGCTGCGAATCTGGTTAGAAATACAAGTTTTCCTTGTATTTTACAAATAACCTCATTTTGATGTTTACAAATTATTTTCAGGACCACAAAAAGGAAGAAAGTGTAATAAAAACACCTCAGATCTTTTCCCACTGCAACTAAATTATAGTACAATAGAGACAGCAATCAAATGGCTTCTATTGAGTCAAACAAAAATGCGGTTGAAACAAAATAATGACATAAAGGTTTATAACAAAGTATTTTTGTTAGATTTATTTATTCATTTATTTATTTTTGTTGTATTGTTCTTCCTTTTTTTACCAGAACATAATGCAATTTGACTGGTGTTAAATGTGATTGTAAATATCTTACATGTCCATAAGTCATCTTGAAACAAATGAGAAGGCCACATAAATTCACTATATTTTTTAGATAAAATCAACATGTGTGTAGTTGTCGGAACAAACTCTCACACTTAGAAACCATCGAGTCATATCACCATAAAAGGAGCAGAAATGGAGCCCCTGAGAAGTAGTTTCGAGGAATATAAACTAAATTCAAATCCTCTTAAAAGAGCTATAAAACAGAGGTTGCATGCGGTGCCTCCATGCTGTCTTTTGACGCAGAGCTGTTAGTACCCATGATGGATGGCGAGTGTCACCGCTCCGCCAACATGTACCAGCTTGACGCGTAAGGATGATGGATCACAAGGACTCGCTTCAGTGTCATATTTTGGCTTTGTGAAGAGCAGACAAACCAACTGAAACACCTACACACTTATATGATCCAAGGTCAGCAGAGCATGCCCAAGATACGCAAGGAGAAGCCTCATATCTTCTTGCTTTCACACCCGCAGTCTTTTATGTTTCTCTTAGCTTACTTCCGCTGGCTAAGCAGCTAGGGGTCCGATATCGGTTAAAATGTTCTGAGAGGTGCATTTCATTGAGCTCACAATAAACACTGTTTGCAGTTGCAGTACGCTCTCTTTTCTGTTCGCATAAAATAAGGCCGATTCCAAACATCCTGACGCAGCAAAGTGTGCAGTAGCAAATGCACACAAGCCGGACATCATAAATGTTTATTGTGCCCAATAAAATTAACAAACCTCTGTTGGGAATGTAGAGTGCTGATGAAAACAGGTAGTGTGCAAGGTTTTTTTGTGTACTGACTGCTTGTTTGCTAATGACAAGATAAAGGGTGAGTAGGAAAGTAGGGAAGAGAAAGACAACATTAACTGGTAGCAGTGGCCACTGGGAGCATTAAACGGCCTTATTTCTAAAGAGTGGCTCTTGTATCATTCTTGCTTTGATCTGAATCTATTCATCTTTTGGGCTATTTGGCACCATATTCCATTAGTCAGTTATTTGGAGGCCGTTATGAGCCGATTCATCACAGCCCTAAGCTTCTAGAGTATCTGGCGTGCACATTAAACACCTCAGAAATTAATAGAATACAATTACAAGAATGAAAATGCCAACATCTGAGTTGTCAGGTTGTTTTTTTTTTCTTAAACAAGTACTGCTCTGCCAAAATGTCAGATGTAAAAGGGAGTTTTGAAGCCTCTGTTGGAGCTAAATGCAGCCATATTTCAGAATGAACAAACAACAGTTGAAAATGTTGCTCTTTGTGGCTCTTAAAGCCACACATTCAGGGGTAATGGAGGTCTGTGGCAGTTATGAATCATGCCAAAATGGAGCCAAACCCTTCAACACATCACATGTTTTAGAAAGAGGTGATGACATCACACGAGAAACCACATGAGAAGTTGTTATGCGTGTTACATGTTGGATGCTTTTGTGATTTTTTTAGTGTGATTATTTCTTTGCAGCCAACAAACTGACCTGAGTGCCAGACCTTTGAAGTAGATACAGTGGATTACAGCACGTGTTTGGCCACATATCACATTTTTATTAAATTGCCATGTCTTTGCTGTAATCCGTTAGATTAGTTCGACTATAAAATATCCAAAATGCCAAATTACCTCTGGTGTTAATGACAGTGTCTTATAGTTCCCTCTATTATAGCGTGTGTGTATTTGTGTTTGTGTTAACATGCCTTTTCTCTGCTTTTCTGGAAGTAAACAGTGGGACTCATTCAGACTTTAGTTGATCACTATCGCGCATTAAAAATGAAATTATTCTTTTGTTTGTGTGCATGTGTTCAGACGGACCACGGCCATCGCAAAAGGAGATAATCTCGCTCAGAGCCTTCATGCTTCTCTTCCTCAAACAACTCATACTCAAGGTACGGCGAGAGAAAAGGATCATTATCTTCATCCCATAGTTCAAGTTGCAAGAAATTAGTTCTTCCCATTATGTCCTCTGTTGTTTTTCTCCCTCTTGGGGACTGCTGGCTTAATCTAAAATCGGTGTGTCTGTTTGGAGAATTGCATTACAGATCAGCAGACTGAATGAAGCTCTGTAGCTTTTGTGTGTGTGTGTGAGGTTGTTGCTGCTTCACAGTTAACATGCATGAACCAGGAATAGGATTAATGAAGTCATCTGAGGTGAATGAGATGTCAAAACAACCGAAGATCATGAGTGCCACGTCTGTTTTCTGCACAGGACCGGGGCGTGAAGGAGGACGAGCTGCAGAGCATCCTCAACTACCTTCTGACCATGCACGAGGTAAATGCGTATGACGCTGTGAGAGAGGGCAACACAAAAACAGACAGTGAGAGCGGTTGAGTGGAGCTGGTGGCAAAATGTACATTATAATTTGGAGTTATGGCTCCACTTAAATGAGTGAGAGTGTGTGTCAGCTTCGGCCCTGTGACGGCATGAAAAATGGCGCAATAATGGACTGAACAGAATGTGCTCTTCTGTAACAATTATATCTATTCTTGCTCTGAAATACCACCTGCTCCTCTGCCTCCCCACCCCTACAACTTTCTCTTTGTCCTCTTAACCTTCTATTCTTCTATCCCATCGGGCTTCCTCCTCCTCCTTTATTCATCCGTTCACCTCACTTTCTTTTCTCCGCAGGATGAGAATATCCATGATGTGCTCCAGTTATTGGTGGCTCTTATGTCTGAACACCCAGCGTCCATGATCCCTGCATTTGACCAGAGAAATGGAATAAGGTGAATGCAGCCCACACACACACACACACACGCACACACTTAAAGATTTGATGTAACACCAGATTATGCTGACATAAAAAAAATTCTTTGTAAAATATCTGTCTAATCATTGATCATCTGATTTTATTTTTTTTTTACACTTTTGGTCAGAGCTTTGCTGTTGATGAATTTCTGTAACCAATACTGACAAAATAAGTTGAATTACCTGTTACTTAGTTGAATAAGTTGAAACTTGAATTTTTAACATCCATACCAGCACATTTCTTAAAATTTTTATATTTTGGAAACTCTTTAGAGACAAATTTTAAAAGCAGGGAGAGATTGAGACTTGGGTGTAAAACTCCTTTTAGCCTACACATAAAGTATTATAATCCCGTCATTGACATGTAATCAACGTGGCGATGTGTTTGACATGTTACAGGGTGATCTGCAAGCTCCTGGCCTCAAAGAGTGAGAGTATACGGGTCCAAGCCCTCAAAGTCCTGGGCTACTTCCTTAAGCACCTTGGTCACAAGTGAGTACCTCTTTGTCTCTGAGCTTTCTGTTTGCTTTATGACTTTGTCTGGTGTTAGGTGCTCAGTGAATAGCAAATCACTAGAAATAAGGGAGCACTTAAAGCACTTAATCTTTTTTCTGTCACAACTAAAATAGTAACACTGCACCAGGGTAGTGAGACTGAGAGGCACATTTAGGTCTGAATATGAGAAAACACCCTGCAGTAAAAACCAAAGAACTACTGTACATCAGTGCAGCCTCTAGTGAGCCTTAGAAGGACTGTTTGTTTGTGTGTGTTCGCGAAAGATAATGTCCTCATCATCAAGTCCAGGCGGAATAATCATTTTGACAGTGTGCACTGGCAGGGAGGTGGAACCTTGATGAGCAGCAGTGAACGCTGGGGGATTAATTCGTCCCATGTGACGCATGCGCCTATCGCCGCACCACATGGGGGCAGGCTGCGAAGCTGCACCTGAGCCCTGTACCTTCAGTCCCCCACCTATTTAACATCTGCTCAAACTAAACATCCTGCGAGGCTGCCTCTTTTAAGTTTACACGTCACTTCAATACTTATGGAAATGTAATATTGATCCAGATAGTAATTCAAGATATTTCAAGATATTTTTCACAATAGTGTGAAATGATGCTTAAATCAAGCGAACATAACCTGTTTTCATGTGATTTACAGATAATCGTCTTAAAAAACAGGATGAAAAAAAATAAGGGTTTGTGCTGTAATCATGATTTCTGAGGCACTTACTCTGTTTTATGGCATTGTTGAACTTATAGATTAAAATCAAACCAATGACATCAGTGTCATGTCTAATAAACAACTGTTGTAGATGTTAAAGGAAACTGCTTGCCAATCCCGCTTGGTGAGAGTTTAGAGCTATCTTTGACAAATCGAAAATGCCTGCTCATATTATTGTTGCTTATACACGTACCATATGCATTTATGTGTTTAACCTAATTCTCACATCTGATTGAAAGCGGAGTGAAGCCGCATCACAGACGCATCATTAGGTCTTCACTTAGAACACAAATGAGCTCTTTTGGATGAGATTTGAACCGCAGTTTCCTCCCTTTCAGTCATTACTTAATACCCACCAGAAATGTGTGGCAGTGTCTGTTCTCTGCAGAGACCCTCCCCTCTGCCTTTATTTTCTTATGTTCTTGGTATTTTGCTGTGTTCTGGATATTTTTGGGCATCAACCTTTGGGCAGTGGTGTTTAGCTCTCAGCCAATAACAGGCCAAGGTCGGGACTCGTAAACACGTAGTGACCAGGTTACATTGCTGTCTCCGTCTTTCTCCTTTGCTCTCGGTCTGTCATAGATGTATAAAGAGCTGCAGGTCTGTGTGTCTGACCAAGGGCAGGGCTGAGCTACACATATACACACACAGAGCATAGAGGCAAACAGCAGACAATTGTTGCCAACTGGCAAGGTTAATAACTAGACTTAAATCATTTGCAGGCGTATGAACGTTGCCCCCCAGTGACTCCTGCAGTGTTCTATTAATGCATTTTGTTAATTTCTCTTGTTGGTATTCATTTGTAGTTTTCTCTGCTCCCATAATAGCTGACAGGGCCACATGGTTCATCATCATCATCATCATCATCATGCCAGTGACAATCAATGTCAGTTTCAAGTGTCATAAATTATGTTATGATTGGCATGCTGTATGTGTTTCCCTGCAGGAGGAAGGTAGAGATCATGCACACACACAGTCTGTTCACACTGCTGGGGGAGAGGCTGATGATGCACACCAACACTGTCTCTATCACCACCTACAACACTCTGTATGAGGTAAGTGATTGTTTGGCTGTGGCTCATCGACACACGGCATTTCTATAGCAACGTAGCAACAGCGATACCCTTTAATCCGCTCTGGTTTGTCAGAGTTTAGATTGCCGTGGCATTTCATTGACAGCTGTTTATCATCTGTCCGTGCAGATTCTGACAGAGCAGGTCTGTACTCAGGTGGTTCACAAGCCCCACCCTGAGCCCGACTCCACTGTCAAGATCCAGAATCCCAGTGAGTAAAAGCACTGCAGCTTGCATCTTTCTGTCTCTCTTTGTTCTTTGGTCTGCCAATAATGCATTGTTGTTTTAATGCAAGTAAACAAACGATGAATTCGGAAGCTCACCCTGCTGCCATCTCCAACTTACTGATGTGCCTCGCACTCTCCTGTCACCTCACATTTCATCTTTCTAATCCAAAATACGACATATTTGCTTCTCCTTCTCTCTCATCTCCCTCCTCTTCCCCCTCCTCTCTCCATTATCTGATTTTTTTGCCTCCCACCCAGTGATTTTAAAAGTAGTGGCCACTCTACTGAAGAACTCCTCTCCCAGTGCTGAGCTAATGGAAGTCAGGAGACTCTTTCTTTCTGACATGATAAAACTCTTCAGTAACAGCCGCGAAAACCGGCGGTAAGAACACACCAATGACTATACTTGCATTTACCCAACTACGTCATTTGCGTCTTACAATAATTGTTATATTTTGATATGAAGCTCATGCTGCAGCCCAACTCACACACAGTGTTTATGTTGTGTACCAGCTGCCTGCTTCAGTGCTCTGTGTGGCAGGACTGGATGTTCTCCCTCGGATACATCAACCCCAAGAACCCTGAGGAGCAGAAAATAACCGAGATGGTGTACAACATCTTTAGGATCCTTCTCTACCACGCTATCAAATACGAATGGGGAGGGTGGAGGGTCTGGGTTGATACCCTGTCCATCGCACACTCCAAGGTGAGAGCAGGATACGCACTTTTCGGGAGTTTTTTAAGAAAACTCTCTTAATCCCATTTTAACTTTCTGGATAAATGGACAGACAAAGATTGAAGTTTATCCGCAGTAAATGTTAGATTTTGATTTAAGAATCCAAGAGAAAAGGCTTCTCTGTATAATCACCATTTTAACCAATAATCCTACATTAATAAATCCATTAATGAAGAGACAGAAATACCAATTTCCCCATCGAAAGGATTGTAAATAGACTAGAGAGCAATGCAGGCACATTACATTTTTAAATTTTCAGGCCAGATTCTCCCACTCTTGCAATCACTACTTACTGTAAATAATGTAAGACTTGATACCAGAACACTTTTTCTGAAATTGTTCAAGGGAAAATTGGGATACCAGTGGATCCTGTAGAAGTAAAAGAAGACAAGGAGGGTTGACACAGTAACAAAGTCAATCACTATTCAATTCCACTAATGATCACAGATTAATTATTCAGTGTACTGTTGATTAAGCTGATAACATTGGGTGTGTGGGTGGACTTTTCCTTTAAGACACTATTAGTTTTCTATTTTGAGCACATACCATCATATGTCTTTATGCTTCTTTGTCTGATGTGATTAATGTTAAAAATACTGACAGATGTAAATAAAGAAACAAAATGAACACATAGAAGTAAAGCTTTCTTAAAGCCTGAAAAAAACGTATTGATTTGTACACAGTGACTATTAATAGTAATTCTTTTGTCTGTAACATGCATCGCCCAGAAAGAGAGCCATGGTGACAAATGATTCATATGATTCAATGGAGTCATTTTCAGCACTGATCGCCTCTCTGTTCACTGGTGGAAATTTAACTCAACCCATTTTCTCATGGCATTGTAAAAGCAAGGGGACATTATGGATGATGGTCTAACAGCCCCGTTAGGCTAGTGTCCCAGTTTTATCCATCTGGCCTTAGGTACAAATTATCTATGAGCCTCATGAGGACTACCTGGTGGGCTGAAGTCGTGGATGTGAAGGTTAACTATTGTCAGCGCTTGTGTTCTGATCACATAACCAATTATATCCCCACCATCTGTCACAGGTGACCTACGAAGCCCATAAAGAGTATTTGGCTAAGATGTACGAAGAGTACCAGAGGCAGGAGGAAGAAAACATGAAGAAAGGGAAGAAAGGCTCTGTGTCCACCATCTCTGGGCTTTCCGCCACACCCGCCCCCGTTGTCAATGGCAATCTGGAGATTGACGACAACTCCCAGACACAGACACCTGAGAGTGAGGCCGAGTACAGCGAGGGAGCTGGTGGAGACTCTCGCAACCTCCTCGCTGAAGGTGCCGTGAAGCGACCCAATGGAGAGGCCCTGACGCCCGGGGAGCAGAGCACTGGTCCGGGCGTGAGGGTGGAGGTCCACGACCTGCTGGTAGACATCAAAGCAGAGAAGGTAGAGGCCACAGAAGTGAAGCTGGATGACTTGGACTTGTCTCCAGAAGGCCTTAGTGGAAGTGTAGGTGGAGGAGGTGGGGGAGGAATAGAGAACGGACCTCTGGTAGAGGTGGATTCTCTCCTGGACAGTGCTTACTGCGCTGTAGTTCAAAATCTAAACGGGAATCTGGCACCTAAAGATGACACGCAAGGCTCAGTGGTTGGAATGGGGTCAAGCCTGAGGCTTTCGGGAGTCAACTTGGAGGATGATGGGAACATGGGTCCACTCATTACGTTGGCCGATGAGAAGGACAGTGTCCCGAGCAACAATGGATTTCTCTTCAGCAAGGTAGGATGTTATATGAAGATTATTATCACTGATTACTTCAAATCTTCCCCTGCTGACTGAGAATATAACACCACCAAGTAGTCACTGTTGGAGCTCTACTATTTTCGCAAAAGAAAAACAAGTTGTCAGTTGCTGTAGATGTTCATCCTCGTGTTCATTTATTTTTTTGTTACCCCATTCATTTCTTCAAGGTTGATGAGAAGCTGCTTCCAGCTCTGGCAGCAACAGACCCCCTTGTACTGCCGAGTCCAGACCAGCCCACTCCATCTGGTCCGGTTGTAGCTCACTCCACCACCAGCGCCAGTGATGACCTCAGCCTGCTGGCCCACATGACGAGCTGCGGCTCTGATTTAACACAGACCCAGGGCCACACTTCTGGGGAACTTCCAGAGGACGGGCCTTTCAAGATCCAGAGCCCTCTCGCTGACATCAGCTCCATCACTGAGGCTGAAAGCCAAAGCCAAATCCAGGGAGCCTCAAGACCAGATTTCCCAGAGGGAGAGGGCACATCCGGGGCAGAAGGAGAAGCTGCAGGGCTTAAGACTGGAGGAGACACAGCCAGCACCACCTCTGATACAGAGAGGTCAGATGATGGGAAAGACAAGGACACAAAGAAGATCCAAACTACTGCAACCACTCAGGTGTGTTATTCATGTACATGTATCTGATTTTGTTCACACATGTTCACAAATGAGTGTCTGGGTCACTTTAATTTGACTTTATGTGGACTGCAAAAGAGTCTGCTGATGTACTACTGGTCTCATGCAGCTATAGAATATACAGTATTTTGGTAAAGTAAAATGATTTATTCTTCTAATTTCTTTATGAAAATTTTTAAAGATACATTGTTTTGATAGTTAGCTAGCAACTGATAATTAAAGACTATTTTATACACACCAGGGAAGCTTTGAGCTTTAATTTATCATTACTTTTACTTGCAAGTTAGAACTTCCTGAAACAAAATCCCATCAGCGGGGGAAACCGCCTTGTACAACCGGATCCACTAGAGTAGGGAGACTTTAACAGCCGTGGATACCTCAGTGGTGGTAAGGACAGAGGGAGAAATGCTTTTTCACTGTCTCCACATAGATTAATCCTGCCTGAACCTTTAATCTCAAACCTTCATCTCCTACCTTTAAGCCACTGCTACCCCTGTGAGATTGTGTTGATTAGCGTCAAAAACTTATCAGTGGACAGTTTGTCTGGACAGAAAAGCTTAGCGACTGTCCACACATGAAGTAAGATTCCCTAATAGCTCAGTGAATACAGAATCTCAGAGTCTTCTGTGGTTTCTCTCAAGAAAATTAATTTCATAAGTGTATGTTTGTAAGTGTTATGAGACTGGTATGAGATGTACTGACAGAATCTTTGCCCCCACCATGTTGCAGGCCCTCCATGGTCGTACTGCAGCCCAGCTGGAGCGGGACCTACGCGTTGACCTGGGTTTCAGGGGCATGCCCATGACGGAGGAGCAGCGCCGGCAGTTTAGCCCCGGCCCGCGCACGACCATGTTCCGCATCCCAGAATTCAAGTGGTCTCCAATGCACCAGAGGTTGCTTACTGACCTGCTGTTCGCCCTGGAGACTGATGTGCACGTGTGGAGGAGGTGAGTCAGGGTGTTAGAAGTGTGGGCATAAAATTAGCTGGTTTTTCTATGTTAGTTTACCATGTTTCTATATTTAATACCGATCATAAGATACAGTCACTTTGAGCAACCCTAAACAACCCCCATGTTACTGTAATAAAAAGATCATTCATGCCATAAATTAATACTACTGACACTTGTATTAAAATTAGACTAGATTGAAGATGTTCTAAAAGTGAAGCGATACCTTTGATGTCTCAGTTTCCAAACTGTATTTTTGTATCATCCAACTCTTATTTTCCCTTTTCAGCCACTCCACCAAGTCGGTGATGGATTTTGTGAACAGCAATGAGAACATCATCTTCGTCCACAACACAATCCACCTCATTTCTCAGATGGTGGACAACATCATCATTGCCTGTGGAGGCATCCTACCTCTCCTGTCTGCTGCCACCTCCCCTTCTGTAAGTGGCTCTAATCTGCCCCTCTGTGGTAGGAGGGAAAACTGCAGGTCAACATCTGCTTCGTAGGCTTGTAATGCAGGTGTTAAGGCCAAACACAGACTCTGAATAATCTGCTAAAGCTGATTCCCCTCCTATGCTCAGGGAAGCTTTGATCTTGCATGATTGAAGAGGTTAAAAAAAAAAAAGTAGTGTTTATTATATTTTGTAGCTTTTTTTAACCTATAAAATCATGATGTCATAAGTCTTAAAGGTCGAATTATATACTTACAAAAAGTTAGTTGATTAGTTTGAACTGAAGATAAAAAGGATAAGATGATTAAACTTTCAAGAACATTCTCTGGATTCCTCTCATCTGTATCTCCATGTATTTAACTGTCAATCTAACACTATAACCTTTATTTGATCTCTGTTCTGATCCTTTTAATTAACAATCTCTTTAATTTGATAGTTTAATAATTTGTTTATTTTAATCATCTTTCTTTTTTCTTTTCCTCTCTGTGTTACATGTATTCTGTATTTTCTTGTCTTTTTGTCTTTTTTTGCATGGGCAGAGTTCTAAGAGTAGTGCCAACACTGTAAGTTGCAGTTTCTTCCTCTCTTTCTACTCTACTAATACTTTCTTCTGGTTTATTTGCCATTGTGACAGACACTAAACCTTGCTTGTCTGACATCCATAGTGTTTCTATTTGTTGTGCTCTTTTGCTGCTAATCATTACTCACCCTTATACTGTTTGTATCTGCTGTGGTTATTCATTGATCTCCCTGCCTCAATGTTCTAATTCTCAAAGTTATAAGGACTAGATATGTTGAACTAGATACACTTTGTATAATATTTTAACACTGTTAGAATATTATACGAATAAGAGGGATTCAAATAGACCAAAAGGCCAGGAGGTTATAATAAGGAGAAATTAGAGTGAGAAGATATATTTAGAGGTGAAAACGGTATATTTTATAAGAGAATACGCATGAGAGTTTTCCAAAAGTCCTTGGGGGATGCATCTGCTAAGCCTGTCCCATTTGTATCAACACTAAAGAAGGCGGGAGGAGCCAGACCCCAGAGGGGGTCAAAGGGAGAGGAGGTGACCCCTGTTCCTGGGGGAGGAGGCGCAGGGGGAGAGGTGCGTAAAGAGCCTGTGACTCCCACCATCACCAGAAGAGCTAAGAGCACCAATCCAAGCCCTTCTGTCCTCACCTTGTGTGTCTGTTATTCCCCAAATGTCCGTGCTCACTTGCTCGGAAGAGCCTGCACTCTGTCGACTCTCCACAGCCCTGCACATCCTGCTTCCTGAAGCAGAGACACAGCAAACCACACACTTGGTTTGATTGCAAGTTTTAACCCCTGCTATGCTGCCTGCAGTTTTTTTTTTCAACACAGATATAATGAACATTTGGTAATTAAATACTTAGGTTGGTGTGAACATGAGGGAACTCTCTACACTGCAACTGTTACTACTAATAGGCCACACTGCTGCTGTCACAATCCCACTGTTGCCATTACCTGTGTGTCATCAGGCTGTACTTCCTCTGTGTTGTGTAGAACACCTCATGTTGCCAGATTTCATCATATAAATATGTATTTCACTCGACCGGCATGATACTCAAAGGTTGTTTTTCCTGTGTGTTGGTACAACCAGACATTACTGTTGCGGTCATACTCATGTAAAACCCAGTTGCATACATTTTCTAAAGGTTACTTATGTTTAATAAAAAAATTATACTGCAGTATTTCAGCACCTTTCCAAAAACCAGCGAGAAATCATCCTGTTCATTGTATTTACACAGGCTAGTTTTTCAATGAATAACTGGCAAGTGTGTGTGTATTTTTCCCAGACGGAGTTGGAGAACATCGAGGCGACACAGGGCATGTCTTCAGAGACAGCAGTCACGTTCCTTTCTCGTCTCATGGCCATGGTGGATGTTCTGGTGTTTGCCAGCTCGCTCAACTTCAGTGAGATTGAAGCAGAGAAGAACATGTCGTCAGGAGGTCTGATGAGGCAGTGCCTCCGCCTGGGTGTGTGCGAGTTTTAAAACCTTCCCGACTATGGAGTTAGAGTCTCCCACGGCTTCATGGGCATGTTCAGAAGGGCTGCAACTACAACATTTACAAGCTGGAAACTCAGAACAGTTTTTTGCTGAATAAATTACTTCAGAAATCGACTAATCGATCAATTAACTATTTGATTCAGCACTACTGTTGACAAGGTTAAAAAATGTTCCCCAAATAAAAAACCCCCAGGTGTTTAAGATAAATAGATGTACATACAGTCGCTCAAAGTATCATATCTTTAAATCATATTTTGCACCTTTTGATTTCTCAGTCTTGAACTATTTAATTCCATCTTAACATTTTGTGCCCTTACTTATCCTGTTCAGGGATGCCAGGTTATAACAGGACTTTTTGTAAATAATTTTTGCTTGATCATATTATGGTTATTGGTGTTGGATCAAATATACGAACCCTTAAACAAATCTGTGCCTCTGTTGTACGTCAAAGGAGCAACAAAAACTGACGCAAATAAGCAATCTGCAGGATTTATACCTCCTCCAGTTGTTGTTGTTGTTTTGCTGTGACATGTAAAAAGCCCCCTTCAGTACATAATATCTATGGATTTCATCTCTGACTCACTGTCCATCAGTATGCTGCGTGGCAGTGAGGAACTGTCTGGAATGCAGGCAGAGACAAAGAGATCGGAGCTGCAAGTCCTCCTTAACCAGCAGCAAGTCACAGGACAGCCTGTACAGTGCCTCCACCACCAGCAAGGTAACACACACACACACACACACACACACACACACACACACACACACACACACACACACACACACACACACACAC
>JBBPCS010000088.1:0-17751 GCA_037974645.1 Hollardia meadi | reverse complement strand
TGTGTGTGTGTGTGTGTGTGTGTGTGTGTGTGTGTGTGTGTGTGTGTGTGTGTTTTTGTGTACCAGGCGGATTTCCTTGGCCACCCCTCGTCAGCTCTTCAAGTCGTCCAACATGACTCAGCGCTGGCAGAGGAGAGAGATCTCCAACTTTGAGTACCTCATGTTCCTCAACACTATTGCAGGTGAAGTCCACTTTCATCATATCATATATCATATCATCATATTTAAAGAGCTCTCATTCTGCTGTGAGTCTGTTGTTGTCCATCTTAGCCTCTAAATAATCTGTGGACCAGTTAGTGGTCAAACACACAATCATGTCTAATGTAGTCCTGTTGGTTCTGAGACCAAACTATTGAATTACTTGCAAGTATACTTCCTGGTTCTTTGGTTCTTCATTTTGTCTCTTTCTACAGTGTGATGTTGATATTTTCTAGCTCATCTGCTGTGAAGATTTGACTAATATGACCTTATTTGGTAGCTCTGACAGTTGCTATTGGGCTGTGTTGGACACGCAGAACAGAAATTGCAAGGAAAAAAAAAACAAAACTGTAAGATTTGAATTAGATAAAGCTATAATACCAGCTCAGCTGCAGTGTGCATACTAACAGTCACCAGTGTGACCTGTGTGAATACATATGCACATCCTTTATGTAATTAGTCTATTTATCCATATATATTCTAAAATATCTATAAATAAAACAAGATGTCATATTGTATATGTAATAAAAATGCTGAATGAGTTTCAAACTCACATCTAGATAAATGGCAGCCAGTGGAAATTTGCTTAAACTTCTTCACATGATACTGTCATGTCGTAGTTCGTCAACAGCTTGTGCTTTTATGTCTCTCTCTGTTGGGAAGTCTTTTATCACACCAGCCTACAACCTCGGTTGCCGTGATTGTAATCCCAGTGTGGCACTTATCAATCTTTGTTTGCATCAGGAATCTCGTCTCATGAGTTTAACGTTTGACCCTGATTTATTAGGCGTGGAGTTTTCACACCCGTATAATTGGTAGCAACAGTGCTGTGAATCTCTTCTTTTTTTTTTCTTTTTTTTCACAAAGTTTTTGTATAACCATATTATAGCATGAATTAATCTGATAATGTAAAACTCTAAGCGATGTAGTAATACACTTGCCATGGCAAGTAAACGTGGTGTGTATTTATATTGTATCTGATGTTACAAGACCAACATAGGAACAAACACCAAAGCATGTTGTCACAGTATACCATCTTGTGACAACTGATAATGTTGTGTCTATATATCCTTTGTCATTTTCTCCTGTCCCGTCATTCTTTTGTCCCTGCAGGAAGGACCTATAATGATTTGAACCAGTACCCGATCTTCCCCTGGGTCTTGACCAACTATGACTCAGAGGAGCTCGATCTCACTCTACCTGGAAACTTCAGAGACCTCTCCAAGGTTAGACGCTCAACACTTAATGCTTTTTTTTTTCAAATTAATTTTGTGTGCTACTAATAAACACTACAGACCCAAATGAATGGTAAAATACAGGTCAAGCAGTACCACTCACATACTGTATTAAGGCTTAGCAGGAATCTCCAGTTAGAACAAAATGAAGCCGCATTACTGTGGATGTAATTCCTTGTATTCACTCCTCCTACATAGGATCAGAATGGACATGAGCTATTGAGTTATTTTTTATTGTCCAAGCATCGACGGCTTTAAAGAAAAACTCTTGTTCTTGTAAAGAAAAACTCCTGGTTTTCTTGTAATCGCCAACTTAAACCACTTTCTCTTGGGTTTCTTCCAGCCAATCGGCGCACTGAATCCCAAGCGAGCAGCATTTTACGCCGAGCGCTACGAGACGTGGGACGACGACGGCACCCCTCCTCACCACTACACAACCCTTTACTCCACTGCTCACTCAACGCTGATGTGGATGCTCAGAATAGTAAGTTCCTGCTTCGCACCCTTACAAACTTTAACTTTCAGCTGCCGTTTGAACACACACCAGAGGCACAAGGCTTCTTCTCAAATAGATTTCTCTCTTCTTGTGCCTGTAGGAGCCCTTCACCACCTTTTTCCTCAACGCTAACGATAACAAGTTTGACCATCCAGAGAGAGCCTTCTCTGGCATCGGCTGCTCGTGGAGGAACTGCCAGAGGGACACAGCTGATGTCAAGGTAACTGAAATCAGCCTGAAATCGGTCAGTATTGAGACATGTGAGTGAAAACACAGTAACACTAAGCACTGAAAGTAATGTGTCTTCAACTAAATGGATTAAAAATGTTTTTTTTACAGTTTGGAAACATAATGTTGATAGTCATTCCAGCTTTAATTTGGAGGTCTTTAAATATGTGAGGAGTGTCAGTAACGATACCGAAAGACATTCACACATTGTCTAAAGCCCTTGAAGTATTAAGGAAAGCTGAAAGCATCATATGTTCTGGGGGGAATTATTAAGATAATGGCGAAAGCAATAACAGTTGACATCTTTCATATTGTTGCAGGTGTTATTATTATTTGAGAGAAGCGATAATTTAGTTAAAATAAACAATGTTTTTTCTGTCGTGCCCATTAGGAGCTGATCCCGGAGTTCTACTACTTGCCTGAGATGTTCGTCAACAGTAATGAGTATGAGCTCGGGGTGCGTGACGATGGCGTCCCTGTGTGCGACGTGGAGCTCCCCGCTTGGGCCAAGAAACCCGAAGACTTTGTCCGCATTAACCGGATGGTGAGAGACGCAGGCAGTCTTTTCTAAGATAAACACCCTGGACGTATCCCTGACTCTGTCTTCCTTCCTCTCTCTCTGCACCTGCTACTCTGACCAGGCGCTGGAGAGCGAGTTCGTGTCGTGCCAGCTTCACCAGTGGATCGATCTAATATTTGGCTACAAACAGCGAGGGCCAGAAGCCGTCCGAGCTCTAAATGTGTTCAGCTTCTTGTCCTACGAGGGAGCGGTCACCTTAGACAATCTAGATGCTGCGCAACGAGAGGTCAGTTTCTATGACGACACATCACTCTTGACTCACAAACTGATTATTGTGGTGCCGTGATAGTGAGTGCTTTCGTCAATATCGTGTGGTAGTCACTAGATATGACTGAAAAAAAAATATTTTTTTTAATCGTTGGGAATAAAATTGCATGAGTTCAGGAAGCATACACAAAAGACAAACATGCATATTTAGGGAAAATAAAGAAATTAAAGTTTTGGGCGAGCATACAAATGTTTCTCAACGGTGTGTAGCAGTTTCTTCCTCTCCTGTGTTAACCTCATCTCTGTCTCTCCGACTGCAGTTGATCGAGTCCCAGATTCAGGCGTGCGGTCAGGTCCCCTCTCAGCTGCTGATCGAGCCACACCCACCTCGCTCCTCCGCCATGCACCTGGTGAGAACACCTTGACAGCCTTAGCGTATCATACTACACATAACACCAAGTCAGCTGTACTCGCACTTCACGCCTCAGCTGCTGACCTCCTGAAATGCAAAGCAGAAGTAAACATTCTTATTTTGAGCCTGCTCCTTAGTGTGGTTTTATTAAGTGGTTGTTATTGAAAAATTATACTATTATTGGGTGCTGAACTTTCATCTTATTTTGAATTGAAGATATATTTGTGCTAAGAATCTACATTGTGTTCATTCATTTTTCACATTCTTATCACATTGTAGCCCTATAAACTCGTTACCTAGGTAGAGGTTTTATTACAAGTCTATGTAATGATGTTTTTTTTCCAAAGCAAGTTCTGCCGCTCTGGTTTTTAGCCTCTCTGTCCACCCTGCTACCCTCAGCAGCACGAGGCCTCAGTGTCTCCACATCAGAGCCATCCATTTCAACCCAAACCTGTCAGTCCTGAACCCCCGACCAGCCAGTGCCTCCACCTCCTCTCCTCGGCCCAGAGCCACCCTCAGTGTGTGTACCTGCTCTGACCCTGTGCTCCCACTAATAAACCCTCCCTCTGTCCCATCTGTTCTGTCTCTCCCTCTCCCTCCGTCTCCATTCCCCGGCCCCTCCTCTCTGCCCCAATCTTCCCGTCCTCACTCTGCCCTTCTCTCTCTTCCTCTTCCTCCCTGTCCCTCTCTCTTTCTCTGTCTGTCTCACCAGTGTTTCCTTCCCCAGAGCCCACTGATGTTTAAGGATCAGATGCAGCAGGATGTCATCATGGTGCTCAAGTTCCCGTCCAACTCCCCCGTCACTCACGTCGCGGCCAACACGCTCCCCCACCTTAGCATACCAGCAGCCGTCACCGTCACATGTAGCCGGCTGTTTGCCGTCAACCGCTGGCACAACACAGTCGGTGAGTGCACGTGTGTTGAGGGGAATCAGTGTGTGAGATGTGTGTTTGCAGTTTTTTTTTGTTTTTGTTATGATCATAAAAATTAATCTAAACTTAGAAATTACACATTATTTTTAAAGTTACACCTTTATAAAGAATGAAGCATGACATTACATTATCTTAACAGTACATAGTATTGTTATTTTAGCAGAGACATTGTACTTAATGTACTGTAACTACCAACCATAAATTACAAACTTTATTACAAACTACAGCCACAAACTACTGTAGCTGTAGTTTGTGTATGTATTTATAACAAATGGATTTTGTTATAAACGAAGAACTCGGATAATCGTAGAGGTTTAGGGGTTAAGGGGTTTCTGGCACAACTTCACCTATGTCCAAGGTGCATGGAGAAGAAAAACAGGCTTGAGAGGTCAAAACTCTTTTATTATTATTTAATTTAACTTTAATTATTACCAGCAGCTATGCACTTTCTTCTGGAAGGTGGTAAACTCAGTGAGATGTTAATTTCAGTGGTAGTTATTGAGCCCATAGTTTTTTTTGGCTTTGTTGTTTTGGATTGTGTTCCCTCGTATTTTGTCCACAGCCTGGATTTTGATATAGAAGTATTATCGTTAATTAAAGCCTCAATTAACCTCATTAAATCCCACAGCAAAGCAGGCTAGCAGTAATTAATCGTAGGAATGTGATTAATGGAGGTTCATGAGGAAGCAACTTTTGTTATTGTTTACCACATGGACCACTTATATTTCATCAGAGAGCACTCGGCCAGGGTGATTATATGAGAGGATGTAGTTTAGTATTTACCCTTTGCTGTTATAATGTGTGTATGTAAGTGTGTGTGTGTGTGTGTGTGTGTGACTGTAATGTTTGATGCTTAAACCCTCCAGGCCTCCGTGGGGCTCCAGGATACTCCCTAGAACAGGCTCATCATCTGCCCATCGAGATGGACCCCCTCATAGGTCAGTGCATCTTCACTTAAGATAATACTGGACGTGCAATCATGAATGTGTGCAATAATGAGGGCAGCCAGGTCACTAGTGGGACTCAAGTCAGTATATCACAGGAAACTCTGGGGATTTATGCACATGTGTTGCTGAGACTGCAGGCTGCAAAATCTGCAGACACTTAAAACACCAAAACACACCTGAGTGCTGAATAATCAGAAAAGGTTCGAGTTCATGGGATAGATTGTCAACCATATTGCATTTGTATGCCCTCATTAACCTACTAACATCGCTGCGCTCCCGTGTAGCAAACAACTCAGGCGTGAACAAGCGTCAAATCACTGACCTGGTGGACCAGAGCATCCAAATCAACACACACTGTTTTGTGGTTACTGCTGACAACCGCTACATCCTGGTCTGCGGCTTCTGGGACAAGAGCTTCCGTGTTTACTCCACTGAAACCGGTAGGTTCTCCATATTGAACCTGCAATGTGTGATTCAATTTATGAGAGGTTTAAATGTTGGATCATGGATTTGTATTTTTATTCAGATTTTTTTCACTCTAGTCACCAACCTGCCCACCAAGGTAGGCAAGTCAACACGCTGACTTATCTGTCCTCCTCCTTCCTCTCCACAGGAAAGCTCACCCAGATAGTTTTTGGCCACTGGGATGTCGTGACGTGTCTGGCCAGGTCAGAGTCCTACATCGGAGGAGACTGCTACATCGTGTCAGGCTCCAGAGATGCCACGCTTCTTCTGTGGTACTGGAGTGGACGACACCACATTATCGGGGACAACCCGAACAACAGTGAGTGGTGACATGGTGGAAACGGCATGTGTGAAAGTTCGCCCGTCTCTGTGTTTGTGGTAACTTTGTTTCCTCTTCCAGGTGATTACCCTGCTCCCAGGGCAGTACTGACCGGACATGACCACGAGGTGGTGTGTGTGTCTGTATGTGCAGAGTTGGGATTGGTTATTAGTGGAGCTAAAGGTCAGTGTGTCCCATATGTTTGTTTGTGCAGGCAGATTTTACATTTAGATTTATTATATACTGTAATGCGCACAGTGAATATTGAATATCAGTTGTTTTTTTTAAACTACATGATAAGATATTAAAATGTTAAAACCTTCACATGCCTTTATCATAGTAGCAGCGGTGGAGGAACATTTTGCTGCTCACAATAGTCATATATATAATTTTTTTTTTTTTATTATAGATTTGAGATTTAAATTTGATTACTGAGACAGTAGGGATTTCTGATATTGTGCTGGCTCATTTATAATAAATCTAGCCTCGCAAAGTCAGTGATCAAATTTAATCTCATTCATTGTGGTGTGGCAAGGCAGGAGAGCCCTTTGCTCAGGACATTTCAGGTAGACTAGATTAAAAAAAAAAAAGCTTTACTTTGCTAATACACGCCAACATGAAACTTCCACAAAGTTTGTTTTCTGAATTTGTTTTAGATGTTCATGTTCATGTTTCATCACCATCATAAAGGCTGCATGTTTAAAAAAAACAAAAAACAAAACACTATCTTGCTTTGGTCTTGCTCTTCAGAGGGCCCGTGCCTGGTCCACACTATCACAGGGGACTTGCTTAGGGCCCTGGAGGGGCCGGAGCTGTGCCAACGGCCCCGCCTCATCTCAGTCTCCAGCGAGGGCCACTGCATCATCTACTATGAGAGAGGCCGCTTCTGCAACTTCAGCATAAATGGAAAACTGCTGGCACAAATGGAGGTCAACGATTCCACAAGGGTGAGACTGTCGGAGTTAATAATGCTTACATAAACAGACTGTAATATTGTGTATTATTGGTGTACATTTATACAGGAATACTGTCCTATACAATGCAATACTGTATATTGTTGTTCAACACACAGGAGCGCTTGAGCCTATTTTAACCTCCCTCTCCTCGTTTTTCCTCTCCAGGCAGTCCTGTTGAGTAGTGACGGACAGAACTTGGTGACAGGAGGTGACAACGGGGTTGTGGAGGTGTGGCAGGCATGCGACTTCAAACAGCTTTACATCTACCCAGGCTGTGACGCAGGCATCCGTGCCATGGACCTCTCACATGACCAGAGGTAAAGCCGACTCTGACAGTGTTTTTCTCAAGGAATACTCTTGTTGGGGAACCTGGGACAGCAGAGAATCCTGAGTAATGGGGCAGTTATTTTCCCCAAACATCGAATAATGTCCATGCAATGGAATGCAATGATTGATGCACTGCAACGCTTAGAAAAATAGATATGTTATGTGTGTGTGTGCAGTTTGATTTACGACTTTCTGTGTGCTCTGCCCGCAGGACTCTGATCACTGGCATGGCGTCCGGCAGCATCGTGGCGTTCAACATAGACTTCAACCGCTGGCACTACGAACACCAGAACAGGTACTGAGGTGGACAGCATGAGGAAGAGGAGGACGGAGAGAGGAGAGAAGAACAAGAGGGAGAGGAGGTGATGCATTCTGCTGTGTATCTGCGACGCAGGGGAAACTACAGGCACCAAGGGGAAGGAAAAACGTACCGGACCTTAGGCTCTAATCCCTTGTGATGTTTACTCGATGTGAGGACGCGCCAGCGCTGGTGGAATATACTTCCTCCATGCACACGTGTACGTACACACACGCGTGTAACCACAGACACATAATATCCCGAAGATACACACCAAAACCTGCTGATAAAATAGACAGACTGCAGAATGCAGATAAAGAGCAAGTCATGCAGACCTTGTAGAGGTCGATCACACCCGTACCACCCAAGGACTGGTCGCAGTTGCCGTTGCTGGTACGCTTAAAGCTTCACAGACAAAGAACATAAGTTTTCTTTTCCCTTATATGTTTCTCCTTTATCAATTATGTTCTCTGCTTTTTGTTTGAGGGGAGTTCAGTCTGGGTATTATTTTGGGTGGACTACAAATTAAGACTCTTTTCAATGAGTCAAAACTGATTTAGAAATGGTCGGACATGAATCAGCCCCACCTGCTGTTCAAAAACCGGTGCTATTGGCTTGATCTTAAATTCACCCCTGAAAAAATTCCCTGGTGTCATGGTTTAATTAGATTTTATCTGGTTTCCTTTTAATTTTATATGTTAATTTAATTTAATTTTTTTCTTTTACCTGCAGCAGGATTAAATCTGATTTTATGTAAATAAGGCTCTGCTTCCATCAGAGTCTACACATGTTCTTTCACTACACAGACTGCGCTTATCACCTTTAATTTATTAATGACTTGCTGTATGTAAAATATTGTGTAATAATTATTATAATGTTGACAAGACTGATGGTGATAACAGCGGTGTCAAGGATGGTGATCATTTTGCCGGAGATGGTAATGATATAGAGATCTTGCCAGTACCACCAAGGATGACAACCACAAGACTGACATGATTTCCTTTGTATATTTGGTGATTGTTTTGTCAAATATGTACATATAGTCTTGGTCCAGGCTTGGTGGGTGACTTAATCAGCTGAATAAGATGAAAAGCGCAAAGGAAACTTTCACTTACCCACATTTCTTGATTATTTAAAAAAAAAAAGAGAATCAAATCAATGTAAAAGTTTGTTTTGTATTTGCACTTTGCACCAATCACATATCATTATTTATTAGCTTGGTTCTTTCTGGTCTGCTGCCATTCTGTTTAGGTCCATTTTCCCGACGGGATTATTTGTGCATTGATGTTTGTATTTAAAACGTTGAGCTCATGTGTGATTATTAGGTTTTACAACCTCACAGTTGTAAGCAATATCATGATTCTGTAGCTGATAGAGGTGGGAAGGAGGCAGGAGGAGGGAGAGAGGACGAAATGTGAGATGTACGTATGTGTGAAGCCATCTTGATCAAATGCGCACATGCACATACTCTATCGACAGGTTCAACTTACGTATCCAAAAAAAAAAAGGTTAAATATTTTTGGATCTATGAAACCCTAAAAACTATTGTATTCATGTTTTATTGCAAAGATGTAAAATATGACGTGTGAGTTGAAAAAAAAAAATCATGATAAGAAAAATAAAATATGCAAAGAATTTGATGACTTGACTTTTCATTGGTCACATATTCAGTTTCACTATATCTTTTCTGCTTTAAGACAGACGTGCTGCAGAGAGAGTGAGACATCAAGGATGCCTTATTGTAGCATTCACAAGGCACCAGCTGCAAAAGAAATCTTTTCAAATGATTTCAAAAGACTCCTGAGTTGAAATGTTGCGCTCTCAACACACTTGACTACATTGTTGAAACCACCTGCTTTGCCCTGATTTTCTGATACAAAGAAATTGGGTCTGGTCCTGCATTGTCCCCTGCTTAAATCAATTCCATTAAAACAGCTGAAGTTCCCTTGAACAAAACATACAAGTCGAAGCTTCTTCTGTGGAGCTTCTTGAAGAAAAACAGTTTAAAAATGTGAGCCTTTTCCAGCTGTGAACCTTGGTTAATTGCATGCCACACGCTGCTGTAGCCATTTGCTCAGGTGCTATAGGAGTTTCAGTTCACAGGTTTTTAAAGCAGCAGACGCAGTAATAAAATAGAACAAAAAAAATTAAGCATTAAGAAGAAGGATATGGCAGCGTGTACAAAAGTCTGATTTACAGTCAGAAGGCATACTGTACAGTACAGTGAATCATTCAAGGTAAGTTATTTTAAAGACAGAGATCACCCAAGTTGAAAAGAAAAGAATTTTAATCTATTTTTGATATCTTCACTGCATGATGTCTCATCTGTGCTTGTGGGGCTAGCATTTAAATAAGAGCTCTAATTGAACTGGCTGAAGAACATAATCTGCACAGTATTGATTTCACATCACCAAACTAAAACAGTGATTTTACTGAAATTGAAGACGAATGTTTTAGCAATTATTTCAAACATTCCAGGTTCCGGGCATAATATAACCTCTTGACTGGCATGCATACAGATTCATCAGCAGCTGCAATACCGAACCCATTTTTAGTAACACTGTCATTTGATGTGTAATTTTAGGGATGAAACTAGAAAAAGATCTTTGTTTTTTGCTTACATCTGGGATGACAGTCATTTTCTTTATGTGCTTTTACTTGTTTGTGTCCGTCCAACACGTGCATTTACAGTTTATAATGAACTGCTTTAATTCATGGATGATGCTACATTAACCCTCCAATGTGCTAAATTTACACAACCAGTAAGAGGAAAAATGTAAACAAAAGTGTCGTCCTTACTCCGTCTATACTTTAAGTAAACATGGAGCAGAGAGAGTGTTTTCAATTTATATACTTTGTGCCTCCATGTGCCAGGTTTCATAATTAAAGCTTTCCAGCAGACTACATGTAGGATTTTGGCAGGTAGGTTACCGTACCATCTCCAGTTACGCAGATTAATGTGAGAACAAAGGATTTGTGAAGAACACATGCAGATCTGACTCCTTGTATTTTTTGTGACCTCGCAGCCGTCTTCCTGGCTCTCCGAGCCTTCAGCTGTTATTGATATTTTGTGATAGAAGTGTGACAAAGATGAATGAACCCTTTTTCAGATCATTTGTTCTGAATGTGTGGTGTGTTTTTGTTGCCATGTCAAAGATGCTACGTCTCAAAGTATTAAAGTGAAAATGACATATTTTGAGCAGAACCAACTATTACCGGACTACAGACAAGGCTGACAGCTGCACAGAGCTCTCAGTCGCTATGGAGACTGTGATCAGACGCCATGTGAGCTGTCAGGTGAGAGGGGGTAATCTGTTACGCTGGTAGACGTGTCATCTTGTTGTCGATGACACTTTTGACCTTGTCTGTCTGAAACTACAGTCAGAGGCTGTCTGTCAATATTCTAAGACACAATCCTCGTTTCTTTCTCACCTTTACATCCACAGCAAGATGTCTGAAGCAATCTCTGTTCCCCGGGAATCATTAAGAAATTTAGTATGTCTACAGTATAGTTTTAAAGGTATCTTATCCTTTGCTTTGGTAAAAAAAAAAAAAATGGAGTTACATCATCCCTTTCTGAACAACCGAGGCACAGGCATGCATTTCTGTACAAAGTAATAGTCTTTAATATTATTATAATTATGATTTTGCAATGTAGTCTACAGACATGCTGTGCAAAGCATCACTTGAAAAGAGAGTTACTTGTTCTACAGTGAATATGACAAGTACAAGAAATTCATTTTGCAGAGACAAAGAGGAAAGTTCCTCGTTATGCCTTTTCCTGCAGTGGGAAAGCAGTTTCTTGGGTTCATGTGTCTTAATTGTTGAAATAAGCCCTTTAGAAGGGTTTAGTCATTCTCACCCTTCAACACCTTTTCATCACATTGTGAGCTATAAGTCTCCTGTGCTTCTGCAAAGTGCATGAGAACAGCAGACTCACTGGACCAGTGGGATTAGAATAAACATGCATGGAATGTAATGCCATGCTGCCTTTGTGGCTGACGTGTTTTTTGTCGCAGTGAGGAGTCGCTGGGCCTCTTGTGTCTGTACATACTTGCCTATTGTTACATGCATGCATTAAGAAATGCACTTGGACATATACTATGCCCATGTGTCTGTGGGTGCTCCCTCCCACCTCCCTCAGGTGGACAGTGAGGAGATGGTGGACCTCTGAGATGAGATGCTGCAGATCTCCATGTTGGTGAAGGAGCTCCCTCCCTCGCTGCTGCAGTCAGGGACGGAGGAAGAGGAGGAGATAATGTTCTTCAGCCTGTGGAGGGAGATGATGAGCAGCGTCAGCAGGAACACCAGCAGGCCGAGGAAAAGCCACACATAAACATAAACGTTGCCCGGACGTCCTGGTGATGAGGCCGCCGCCGCCGCCGCGGACACAGAGGTCGGGGAGAAACGGAGGAAGGTCCCATTGTCGACTGGAGAGATTCCGGTCTCATTATGGTCTACCAACGGGATGTCCATCCCTGACATCCTGGCTGAAGTTCAACATAGATTGGCATGAGAGAAAAAGAAAGATGAGGGAGATTGTGAAACTAAAAAAACAACAACACATTCAAGTTCAGTATTCATAATTTAAAAGGAGAAATTCTCTTTTGTCTGATGAAGCTGCCAGAGATTTGGTTTCTCCCTCCAGGACGTTTCAGCATGTCTGATGCTTGCTGACACAAAAGCTTTCACCCATACCCTCAGCTTTGGCTGAGATTAAGAGGAAGACAGAAAGAGCACTTTTGCAATTCTGATTCAGCGGCAACAACTCCCTTCAAGAGATACAAAACAGACTTCTATCAAATAATATTCGTAAATAATAATCATTTCTTTTCGCCCTCTCAGAGCACCTGTATAGGAAAATTAAGAACTAAATAGACTTTTAATTTAATTGCATTGCCCTCGATGGGAAACATCACATCTGGCATTAAACTGCAAACACACTTTTTAGGGCTAAAGCAAGGAGATTATAAACCGCAGATCAATAACTTGGGAAAAGATAGTTACAGCAAGGTATGAAATATCCAGAATTATGTAATGTATCATGTATGTTCGCAGACAAAGTATAATAGACCGTAAATAGATACAGCATTGCTACCTGATCACTGAAGTGACAAATGTATCATTTTTAAGGATGTATTTCTTGTTAATTACAAAAAAAAAAAAAGTCCTGTGGATGGTGGCCTGTAATGGTCATCAAATATGACTGGCATCGCAGGGAGCTTGACAGATTGAAGGAGCTACTGTAATGAGGAGTAACAGCAGGGGGAGTGCTTGTCTCATTGAATACCTGTCAGGCTTGGGGCCTGGAGCTGCGTATGCTCATAAATGAAGGCATCCTTATCTGATGAAATTAACCTCCTCATAATCCGCTTTCACAAAGACAGCTGAGAGCCAACCAGCCCTCCTCCACTGCCTATTAACTGCTAATAATGTTCCGCTGCAAATTATTGCATGGCACAACACTGACTGTAGGAGATGTGACAGAGCGTTGTCAAGTAGAGACGTTTGCAGTCCTGGTGAGAGACAGAGGGGAGGCTGTTCTGTATTTGGGTTAGGCCAGCCTTGTGTCTTGAGTTGATCTATGACAGCGGATAGAGACACTTCAAAGGGACGAATAATAGACCATGACGAGAATGAAAGCAGGAGGTCAGAACACAGTCTTCGCCTCACAGTGGTGTGTGCTCATTTCTCTCTTATCTGTCACCTCTCCCATTTCACCATGGGACCCGCATGTGTGCCAGGCTACATTATAGTCATGGGAGTGGATAACTTCATTCATCGCTTCTCCATGAGCTGCGATTACTGTATGTGTGGCCACTAATGGGGACCAGATTCCGGTTTAGAATACACAAAAGCATATTAGAAGGCCTCCTTTCAAAATGTGCACTTTTGCAGTATTCTTTGAGCCACTGACAGCACTAGAATACAGTACAAATAAACTAAAAATGCAGAAAGAGCTTTAAACACCAGAAACATTTGTTTCACTCAGAAATAATACTGTGCATTTTTAATTTAGATGCCAGACTGGGATATGTGCTGAAGGGTTAGCGATTTGCAGGCCAATGTAGGTGTTAGAAATTCACGATTAAAATAATAGTGTTGTAGAGAAAATGCACTTGAGTTTGGACGCAGTGTAGATACTGTAACACGCCAATGTTTACTTGCTCTTGTGTACTGTTGTGTACTCTTGTGTAAATTTATAGAAACACAGTCAAAGAGCTGACTCTCAAACATTGAGATGAAGGACTATTGTCATTAGTGTTTCAAATCATGTGCTATAACAGTTTGGAACAAATGTCATTCTTGGTACAAAACTTTTTTTTTTAATCTTCTATTATCGCTTTTGAAGTGTCTTCTCAGCTTTCATTCTCTTTGTCCTTCTCTCCATTTGTCTCTCTCTGGATGCTACAGTCACAGATATAGTACAAGATCTCTGCTCTCTTTAATTTACAGGCTGCTGTACCTTCGGGGGGATTCACAGCATAATAAGCAGGGACGAGTTAGGCTGCTCTTATTTGCTATGACTGCGTGCTCTCTTGCCCCAACTCTGTTTTCTTTTTTAAAGACTCCCAGTGGTGTTCCCAGCCCACTGAAAAAAAACTGCCTTGCCACTTTTGTTGACATCTCTGCAGAGACTAGACGAGTTGAAGCATTGATATTCACTGCACACATCCACTACCCTTCCCTCTTTTGCTGTTTTCTAACTAGTTATTTTTTCTGTCATCTTCACTCAATCAACATATTCATTTATTTAACTCCAGAAATGATGTGCCCCTCTCCAAAGTCAACCTCGATTTGACAATTTCAGCACGAAATATATCAATCATCAGTCATGTCAGAAATGCCCATGAATATGACACCGAACCCCTGCCTGCTCACTCCACCTCTCTCTGCTCGTATTTCTTCTACTCTGCCACCGTTTTCCTCATCTTATCCGCTGTCACTCTCTTGTCACTCACTCCTCTCTGCATAGGTTGCTGTCGTTAATGATATGTTATTTTGAAATCTGTGATTAAGCCTGTTCATTGTGAGCTGAAGTGGCTGATAATTGGGCTTAATGATGCTTTTTGTATCCAGGCAACAACATGCGTTCAGTTCTTTTTCTCGCTAATCTACTTTAAGAGGGCAGGGCACGCAGTCCCACTGAGGCTGAAGAGGTCAGACACGCGCACGCACGCACACCCACCCACACACACACACACACACACACACACAACCGCCTACGTATAATAAATACTATTATGATGCCTGTAGTTATTTTCCTTTGGAATAGTTATGAGCGTAATACAGAGAACACCAACAGCTAATTGGGAAAATGTGTCTTGTAAAAATGTTGAAAATGTCTTGATATTTTTTAAAACACGGTTTAGGTAGTTTTTTCTCATCTCCATGCAAGAAATCCTCTGTGTTATGTGTTTCCTGCCGACCAACACAGCCTCATGTCCACCTTCTCTTGTTTGCTTCCACCTCCATTCAAAAGATGTGTTTTTCTTCTTGTTCCTTCAGTTAAATGTTTGATGTATGTGCAGAGTCTGACACTCTAAGGCTGTTTTCACATTCATTGCTGAAAGTGTCAATTTTTCTCTGTGCTCACTGAAAACCTAATTTTAGGAGGCCTACGCGCATGATTTGTGACATCACAAATAGTTTGAAAGCTGATCCTGATCCAATATTCAGCATATAGTAGTGTGATGTGGAAGCTTGAGGCCTCCAGTGCACAAACACTGAGAATGGACTTTATAGTGAAGCAGGAGACATCTTGTGTCCAGCAGTTAAACAAATATATGACGTTTTTAATGAGGGAGAAGGAGTAGGAGCCATTTTAAGAAATTAAATGTGGTAATTATATTTTTTTTCTCGAAAACCATGTCAAAATATTTTGGATGAATTAATACATGAGCGAATGGGATCTTGTAAATGTAACCAAACACCAGGCACCAGGAAAAACAGCGCGTCACTGCCCGCTGTTGTTGAAAGTTTCAAGCCGGTTTCACCTCTGACCACACACAGCATCGTCAGCGTGGGAGTGGTCAGACACTTTCTTTGTGGCACCCGTAATCACACCCACCAGTGATGTCACAGTGTACTGACTTGTGTACACTTCTACATGGTTGCAGTGACAAGTTAAACCACTGGAAGTCAGGAAAAAGATAGATTTTAATTTGTTCTTCAAATGATCTTTATCATGACTTCATTTATCATCTCAAAGACCAGCCTTATTTTGGTCAATTCTTTGGTCAGCTGAGACTGAGAGAATACATTTTTGTTTTTTGTTTCTTTCAAATTAGCAGATTAACATCAGCTGACCCCAATGTTTGGTTTTGGCTCTTGAAGACCTCGGGCCATCTTTAAGAGCTCCAAAAAATATACTTGTCATTGTTCTAACAGCTTGATACTTGATGAGATTTTTTAATTTCATGGGGATTGCTTATAAACATGAACAAACTTCAAATGTGCGATCTCAATCTGTGGTAAAAGGATGAGTTACCACTTCAATACTTACAGAAAAGCCTTGGTTTTACCCACCCAAAGGGAAATCTGGCAAACTGAATTCAATTTAATCATTTAAAAAAAAGAAAAAAAAAGAAAAGTAGTTTGAACTACTTTTCTAAATAACTTTTGTTAACCAAACTAGATGTCTGACGGAGGTCCTTTAGACTTTTTAGACTGGACGTCACGAGAGCCTGAGGTTCTTTGACGAGTATTTACTAGACTTACATCTCTTCCCTTCTTTAACAAGTTAACATAGAAGAAATCTCTTGCCCTCGCTCCTGGTCAGAGCCATGTGGAGTTCAGGGCATTTTGAGTCTGTTCTGCCATTCAGCCTCCTTATTCTCCTGCATCCTCCTCCATCTCCCAACCTGGCGCTCATAAATAGGTTTGGGCAGAAGTACTCTGCACTCTCATTTCTATGACTTTTCTATGATTATGTACTTCAGTTGTTTTTTCAATGTCAGCATTGCCCCCTCAGCTATGTCAGGAGCTTTTAATATATTCTGTATATACGTGGCTATCTCTGCTGCACACTCTTCCAACCAGGCTACCTTAAGCAAATTTCATTTTATAAGTTCGATAGCTTTCCTCTCTCTCTGCCCCACTTTCCTTGTTTGGTCTTGACTTGGACTTATGTTTTGTCCACCAGCAGTCTGTATCTACAGCCGGCGAGTCGTGACTCCTAAAGCTTTTGTCCTGATCAAACTCCTTCCTGAGCTGCACGATCTCAGCGAGTCATTGCTCAAACAATCTCATCCTCAGCTGGTGGAATATGTTCAGCAAGACTCCTCCTGAGACATCGTGCCGTGAAGCTTCCTCTGCTCCACTTTCTCTGTTCCTCACCCTCCAACCCCATTTCATTTTCTCATCATCGCCTTATAATCTTCCTTACAGTCAGTGCTGTCAATGTGGCCTGATTCCTCCTATCTAATGTGTTCTGTCCACATTAATATGCTGTGCGCTTGTTGTCTATATTTTGCGCAGTTTCATTTCCTCATGTGTATTTGTATAAAGTCTTTTGCAAAGTGCATATTTTTAAAGTGCATTTGGGTTTTAATTTTTTACTGCCTGACCCTTTTATTATATTTTAATTATTAATTTAGTTTTATTTAAATGAATGCCTAAATGCACATGCCTTAGCAGCTTTATTTATATGACAATAAAATCATGAAATATAGCAATTATTATGTGTTTTCAGAGAATGAATGATTGAATGATTTGGAATTTGGTATAGCTAAAACAAATTTAATCTATATGTATATTTATCTGTTTGTTCTGAAGGTCCACGTGGATCCAGTTTTATGTTTTTGTTTATAAAATGGATTATTTTTTGCAAAAAGCTTTTTATAAATTCATAGCTTGTCCATTCAGTGCCAAACATAGACAGCCTTGGACTCTGCTGTTTCTAATTAAACCCTTGCAATCTCTTTTTGTGACAGAAAACATATTGACTAAAACCTTAACTTCCCAGAGAGACACATTCTGTTGTCCGTTCAGTTCTGGTTTTAGCTCTTTACTCCATGAATAATGGACAAGATCCATCCACATGTGGCAAAATGTCATGGCATTTGGGCCAGATTGATTATGTGTGTGTGTGTGTGTGTGTGTGTGTGTGTGTGTGTGTGTGTGTGTGTGTGTGTGTGTGTGTGTGTGTG
>JBBPCS010000087.1:85087-110141 GCA_037974645.1 Hollardia meadi | reverse complement strand
GCACCCCCCCCCCCCCCTTAATATTACTTTAATTATTACTTAATACAAATGTTGAATAATATAATTACACATTTGGTTCAGATGATCTATCTGGATGCATCATTAGAAATTGGTACCTAACTTAGTGTGAAAGGAACCCCAGTTTGTGCTTCTCTCATGTAATTATTGTTTTATTTTTTGCACACATGAGTAACACATACTGTATGGATAAACAGATTTATAATGCCATAACACACGTCTATCTTTGTCTTTACTTGAGGACCCATTCTGAGTCACTTTGCTGTCATGTCAGAAGCTCATAGGCTACTTACTTTTTTCGTCCACAGTGAACTCGTCCACCAGCAGCAGCTCAGGTGATGGAGCGATCACCTGAGCTGCTGCTGGTGGACGCAAGAAAAAAATGGTTAGTAGGATGAACAATCTCTGAATTACAAAACAATTCAAATGATATGATAAAGATAAACTTGAAGGATTAGATTTAGTGATAATAAATAGCTAAACAGGAGCAGCACATGTAGCAGATCATCTTTACTTCAGATCAGAAGCTCTATTTACTTTTTTCGTGGACTCCATGATTGTCTGACATTTCCAGGAGGATTATCAGTCCGTCAGTCAATCTGAGTCGCTGTCGTCTGACCACCTCTGCCTCTTCACAGCAGCCTCCTCCTCGTTGCTCTCCTCTCTGCGTCTCCTTGTGGAGGAGCTCAAGCCAGAAGTTGAGGGAAATTCACTGTCCTCTGGAAAAGAGCAAAACGAGCAACTCGCAGTAAACTCCTTAAAACAAGCCTCTGAGGAGAGCTCTGGATCCTCAATATCATCAACATTGTCCATGTCACTAGAGTCAGAGTCAGAGGAATCGTCCAGGTGAGAGTCTTTGTCCTCGTCAGGTCCGTCCAGATCAGCGTGAGGAGCAAGCAGGAAAAGCAGGAGCAGCATGAGGGTAAGCAGGAAGAAAAGAAGGGGCAGCAGGAGGAAAAGCAGGAGCAGCATGAGGGTAAGCAGTAGGAAAAGATGGAATAAATGGAGGGAAAGCAGGAAGAAAAGCAGGGGCAGCAGGAGGAAAAGCAGGAAGAAAAGAAGGGGCAGCAGGAGGAAAAGCAGGAGCAGCATGAGGGTAAGCAGGAGGAAAAGCTGGAATAAAAAGAGGGAAAGCAGGAAGAAAAGCAGGAACAGCGGGAGGGACAGCAGGAGGAAAAGCAGGAAGAAAAGCGGGAGCAGTAGGAGGAAAAGCAGGAGCAGCATCACCAGGAGCAGCTGGGTCATCAGGAGGTCCATGATGAAAAGGCCAAAAGGAGCCACCTGAGGAAGAAACCAAAGTAACAAGTCACATTGTGCACGTCCACATAACAGACTTCAACAAGAGGCTTTTATGCAACGTTCTACTTCTACTCCAGATTAGATTAGATTAGATTAGACCCCTTCCTGTCCATTGATATATCTCCAAATGTGTTGATGTTGAATGTTTGTGATAAACTGAAGGATTTTTCATTTTATTTTTATTATTATTGTGTCATGTATAAAAGAGAATATGCCCAGCCCAGTTAGGTTTACAAGACACCACTATTTAGGGGGGAAAATATATATATATATATATATACAGTATATACATACACACACATATATAGAGAGATAAGAAACCAGAGTAACAATATAAGTTACAAGTGATCCTAAACAAACGGTCCATCCTGACACTTTTTCCAAACTTTAAAAACAAAAGCAGCCAACTTGTAGACATTGAAATGAAACAATCATTCCATTCTGTCATCATCAGTGCTCCAGAACATTTCTGGATTTCAAACAGACATTTCATTCAGCAAAGATCTTCCTAACTCATCATAATAAGGACAATGCAAAAGAAATTGTCATTCATTCTCAACTTCTACTAATTCACATAATTCACACAGCCTGTCATCCTCCTGTATTTTTTTTTTTTTTTTAAAAGTCTGCCAACTTCAAGGGCCAGAGGAAGGATTCCTGTTCGCAACTGTGCAACTAAAGACCTTTGACTCAGTAAATGTGCTTTAACATAAGGTTCAGTACCACAATAATGCTTAATTTGAATATAAGTTCTTAACTTTGGTTTTAACAGGAATATCTTTTAACCATTTTTCTTCAAATCTAGCAAATAGCTTTCCTCTAATTGTGTTCATGCTGCTTGATAAATTATTCCTGTGCATATATTGTAGTTCAACCTCTTCAAAAACAGCGTGTATCTCTGCAGCTCATCTGCATCTGCATTTTGACCAAATTCTGAAGATGAATTCACAGATGTGTTCAACTTTGAACTTGAAAGGCGCTCCGACATCTCTGGATCCATTTTCAGCCAAACATCAACATTCATACCAGCAAACTCAACTCTCCACGTAGGCCTAGTTGGTTTGTTTACACCTGCACGCTGCAACGTCCTTACGTTTGCTCCTAAACGTTCCATCCATGGTGCGTGAGAAAAATATACTTTTTGTATTATTATATATATTATTATTATTATTCGAAAAAATGCCCGGTCGCCATCTTTTTTTCATCAAATTTCAACGACAAATTTGGAAAATATGATGTCTCCTACCAAAATAAAAGTAAATCACTACACACTTGTTTAAATATTCTCCACCTTTTCCGTGACATTCAGTACATTCTTACCATCGAATAGTCATTTTACACCCAGAAAACATCGAGTATCACCCAAAACTCTGTTTTCCTGAGAGGCCAACTAAACTTCTATGAATTCTTTATCTTATTATTCAACAATTTACATTCATTTAGGACTAATTTTGTACTGAAAACTCCTTTTAGGGTTTCAGGACCATGACATGACATTAAAAAATGTCCAACTTGTAAAACTGAACCAGTGTCTGACTCTGGACAGCAGGTGCTCTACGGGGGGTGTAGTAGCCTAGCCGACATTTTCCTGCAGGAAATGTTGTTTTCAGGGTTTCTCTCAGTTCTTTCACTGTGTGTTCTCCAGAAGTTTTCCAGTCGATCAGATTCAACTTTCCAACAGAGAGCTTTTCGCTTTCGGCCCAACTCGTGTCAAGTCAAGTCTGAATGCAAATGAGAAATTAGGACGACGTTCATCTCCAAGTCACCTCGGTCAAACGTCAACATTCAGTTTCCAGGACTTCTAGTGACGCACGTGCATGCGCGTGACAGAGATGATCTACAGTACATGGGTGATAAATGTGAATTGTCGGACGTTAGTGTGTGTGCTATAGAGAAGTGATGTGTATGATCTTTGATTGGCTCAATAGAGTGTAATGATGAACACACAGCCGGGTCACTACAGGTCACACCATGTTGACCCAGAGCACAATTACAAGGTCAAATCCACAATGAGCCGAGTCAGCAGTTTCACTCTCTCTCCAGGATTCTTTGCTTCTTTCTTAGATACAAAATAACAAATAGAAATGTGTGCAGACAATAAATGTGACCCCAAAAGCTCCAGGTTCCCTATGTGAGTGGATGTCATGTGTTAATAGCTGTAACTTTGTTTGGGAGGTATACACTACTAAAGAACGACCTCAGCTGACATGACAGGCTGTTGGACTGTATGCGATTCCTGTCATGTTGATATATTATTCAAATAGTTTATACTTCAACAGCATTTGAATCTAAATGTATATAAACAACATAAAAATAACTATGCTCAAATGTTGACTTTATGTACTTTATTTACATATAAAATTTCCATCTATTTTTATTACATAAATTTAATGTAAAGTGTCACATTTAATGCAATGTTTTTCTATCAGTTTGAGTCAATGTTAATAAATTAAATAACTTAGTGTAATTAAATTAAATTAATGCAAAAAATCTTTTTATCCAACTGTTTATTATTCAAGTATTTTACATAAAGTGATGATTTTTAAATGATGTATTCTGTCTCCTGCATTAAATGTGTCTCTTTACATTGAACTTGAATTTTATATGTTCAATAAAGTCAGCATTTGAGCATAATTATTTTTTTGAGAGCTCACAATGTTTATTTAGTCCAACCTATAGTCCAAACCTCAAAGTGATTAAAAATAAAATGGAATTATTCAAATAGTCCTCACATTTGAGAAGCTGTCGCCATGAAAAGTCTTTGCATGAGAAATGACTTAAACGATTATCAAAATGGTTGGTTTCCTTTCTAATGCTTTCAGGTGGCCTTTTGTAAAGTAACTAATAACTAAAGCTGATGATCAAAGAAAAAATGCGTGCACTGGCTCACAAGCTGTAATTCTGCAGTCAATCAGGTGCTCTTCAATGATAGGGCCAAAAGTAGAATCATAATAAAAACAGTGACTGTGCAGCTCACTTGCAAAAGTCCATGGTGTTGTTTGGCAGTCTAACAGGAGGATCTGAGGCTCTCTGATGATAATGTTAAAAATCCTTTGGATCCTTTAGATCATGGATAAGCCGAGCCAGGCGTGGCACATGTAAGCATCGTACAACATTAAAAGAACCAACACATTTGTGGACCCAATCAGCCAAAAGACAGTTTATTGTCGAAGCTTCGCCACTTGCGCCACAATTTACAGTATGTTGTCTATAGACTTGAATGTGATTGTGGCTACTTTTATAACGGCCGCACAAAACAGAGAGATGATGCTGTCAGGAGGACCCGAAAACCCAAGTCATGGCCATTGAATCATCATCCCAAACCATTCTAGTGGTGGTGACAGACTTTAAGTCTCCTATACAGAGGGAGACCGTCTGGATCTATACCCTGAGGGCCACTTCTTTCCCCTTTTTTATAACTTTTCTTCTTTCTAACAAGAGATTGAGGGTATGTTTTTTTGTCTGTACTGTATATGTTATATACGTTGCTGCTTGACTGTATAGTGATACTAATAAACTAAATGTGTGTAATTATATATAAAGGATGTCTGTCACATCCGCCTCGGTTCAGGCCTGAGAGAGGGTTGTTGATTATCTAACAAACTGAAGAGGCGGCCCCGTCTTAACTAGAGCACCAGCACAAGTCCAAAGAAGTCTGTCAGTCATGTTCAGTAGGTATGAGCCACTTGTTCAGTCAACTTCAGCTATAAAGAAATCACAAAAACAAAACAAAAATCACAAGTGTAATTATAATTCCTAAGAAATTAGACATTTTTGAAGCCATTGCCTGGAAATACAACTTTTAAGAAAGTGACATTTTGTCTGCTGCAAACGCAGACGATTTCTCTTACTTCATTAGTAACAATAAACACAACCTGAGGATTCTTTTTGACTTGTTGCTAAACGCACTCAAAAGCAAGTCAGACAAAGTCTGTCAGCTGTTCAGCCTAAACTAGATGAGAATCTGTTATACAATATGCTGAGTCCCAGCTGGTCTTTACACATTTTGACGCTCTCTCTCTGGAGACACAGATGCACAGACCCTGAATCTAATTCACACAAAAAGTCTTCAAAATTAAGATTATCTTATCAAGATTAAGTTCTCTTGGTTCTTTCTTGGCCCATGCCCCATCCTTCCACCAGGTTTCGTGGAAATCCATTGAGTAGTTTTTGCGCAATCGTGCCTGATCAGACCTCTGAGGTCCGTGTAAGTTCGTTCACACAGTGTGCAGGGAAAAGGTCCCCTAAAATCATGCCCTTCGACATAGTGCTGGTGGAGGTCTATGAAACCTTTGAAACTCTCACTGCACTTTGTGCACGGACGAGGCTTGTGTCTCAGATTATGCTTTTTAAGTCTTGCAGTGTCTGGGAATGACCTGTTGCATTCCACACAATGTAGTGACGTATCTATGGGTTTGTGTTTACGTGTCTTTTTTGACTTTCCAATTTCTTGCCCCTCTGATTACCCTGACGAGGTTGCTGGCTCTGCTCCTTTATGTCTCCTAACTGGGCTTTGTTGTTGAATGGCCGGAGATCTTGCTTGGTGGGAAGAGGTACTACCTCTCCAGAAGCAGCCTCCACTTGTTTCTGATTTACCAGACAGTCTTTTCCACGACTCCTAATGTCAGAAGGTAGAGTTTGAAGTTGGCCATGAACTTCCCCCTGCTTTGGGTCTTGAGCGATTTTGTCTTCATGCAGCTCAGAGGACCAGTTCTGAGTCTGTGGCACAGTGATTCGACACACATTTAACTCATGTCGCTTCAGGTCGTACTTTAACTGAAACCTTTTCTTACACTGCGAACATTGGAAAGGTCGCTCTCCTGTGTGGGTCATCTGATGCTGTCTCATATCTGACACACGACTGTATGTCTTACCACATGTGGGACAAGTCTTGCTGGTTGACAGAACTCGAGGACACCTTTTTGACAACTCATTTTCAGGTGTCATTGAAACGTTTTTCCTCTTCAGACCTCCATATTGTCCGACTGGTCTTTGGGATGTGATCAGGTGTATTCAGTACAGATGACAGCGCTACATTAGATACATTGTTTTTGTCTTGTTGATCAATTCTTATGCTGGTGTTAACCTCCTTACTTTCTTCTTTTGTGCAGGTACCAGTCTCACTGGGGCTCATGACTCCGTAATCACCGTCATCTGCGGATTTGAATAATGCCTGAACTGGCTTATACATCGCTGATTCTTCAACAGATGGCATATTCTCTGTGGTAGCAGTCTCTACAACAAGAATTTCAACATTATAACCTACTTGGACGTCAACAGCACAAGAGTCTACACTCATCTTATCCCTTTCCAAAGACTCCTTCTTCACTGTTAAGAAAGGACTTAATCTTCAAATCTCTGGTTTCTGTCTCTCTCTTTGGTTCGTCACGCTCCGTCTTAACATAATCTGCACTTTTTCCCAGTGTAGCAGTCTCCACTGTCAGTTCCTTGTTGAATGTGTCCATGTAATCATCTAATACATTTGCTTCTAGTGGTGTTTCTTCTTGTTCTGTCAAGACTCTTGTCAAAGGTGGCAGACAGAGAGCTGAACAAATGCTGGCCAACTGCCAGCACTTTGAGTTGTATGTCTCTGAAATACTGCATGTAGGTTGCCAAACGCAACCCAACAGCTCAATATTCCAGCTTCCTTATACAGTACCTGAGCCCGTAGGCCAAGGCTCAGCAAACACCTCTGTCTGCGATTAAGAAGCTCTGGAACAATCTTGGTGACTGCTGTCACAAAGTCATCCAGCAGTCCATAATTTGCCACAACTTTCTGCTGGACAGTTTCCTTGACTGCTGCAGAGACCAGCCGAAGCGGTGGGACAAGGAGGCGCAGACAGGACAGGGGCAGGGGGGGATCTGGATAATGATACAGAAAACAAACTTGGTGATTCAGGAAAATAAAGCTTTGATACATGGGAACGCAGCGGAATAGACTGGTATTTTAAAAGAAAGATAGAGGGTGAAGAAGAAGGTCTTTGGTATTTCTCAGAAATCTTCTACATGTTGATGTTATGCCAAATACCATTCAAAAATGTTTTGATACCCCACATGTAGTTTGCTCATTAAACACATAGTTTTGGTCCGTTTCATTTGGCTCAACCTAATACATTTGGCAGAAAATTACCGATGATATGCTAACATTTAAAAAGCTTTACTTTTCTCGAAATAGGTTTACATTCATAGCAATGTAAACAAGCCGAATTACAGTGTCGTTGTACAGTCTTTCATATAGTCTTTTTTTATTATTATTCCAAGGCCCATGTACCTCTGTAAAAATGCATCGATGCTTTAATTTGCCGGATTCAAAACGGAGTTCGGCGTGTCATGTTTAAATAAAGGAGGCGCAGCAAATACCGGGGAGATGTTGGCGTTAACAGGAATGCTCTGCAGCAACAGGCCTGCGCCATACAAGAGCAAACCTAATAGCAAGAATGAACTCGTGTTGGAAATATTTTTAATGTTCAGTTTTTTTGTTGAAGACATTTACACGACGTTTATAAAAGAGTGTAAAGTCCGCGGGATGTTTTAGAGGGTGTGGAACGATGCCACGGAGATGACGTCCCACGATAAAACAATAACTATTTCCGCAAATGGCGGAAAACACCACTGCTACCCGTCTGCTCGAAAATGCGATGCATATTTCGGCTTCAACAGTCACTTATCAGCAACAGAAATGGCAACAAACGACGAAGCTGTCATTAAAGCCAAACGGCCGAGAGTCATTTTAGTTCCGGGGACACATTTAGCGGTAACTCAGGAAGTGCAAACTATGCGGATGTGACTTTTTATTGTCATAATGGGCTGAGACCACACTGCACACACACACACTAGGATATTTGTAAGAAATGGGGGAAAAAACAATGGATTCTCAAGACTAAGATGGCGAGTAAATAGCAGCCGGCTTTCTTTAATCCACCGCACCCTCAGGTTTGTTTGTTTGTTGTCTTGGAACTGGAGACATGCACTGGCGTGTTGGTTTACAATTGGCTGCCTTTACCTTCTTTATGATCATCTTATATTAACTACATCGCAGTGCTGTCCACTGGCCAGTCTGTTCGCTTCTTCCCCAGACTGCAACCGCTGTCTGTCAGCTGTCCCACTCAGGGCTGTTTTCCATTATGTGTCATCTGCAGCTGAAGACACTGATTTTTGTAGCGTGGGTGCTGGGTTACATCGCCTTTCTGCTTTCCATCCGGAGGATGTGGACGGGGAAGTACGTCCGCAATCCACTCGTCCGCTCACTTTTCCTGAACATGGTGAGCGAGAGCGAAGCGACCGAGACACAAGAGGTAGGAACTATTAATCTGTCAATTATCAATAATTTATCTTGTATATGAGCTTGGATTGTCACAATGTGCGTGGCCCTTTTTAGAGACTAACTACAGCCAACGAACACGTGAAGATTAGACTCATAGGTGTGCACTCTTTCCCCAATCAGCAAGCCTCAGAAGTTAAGGTTTGTCACATTCCTAAATGACATTTGGCATGAGGCTGTTGTGAAACAGACAAGAGGGGGAGGAATGTTGTATCTGTTGAGATTTCTTCTCTTGACTACTTAAACATGGATCCCAGATGGATGGATGAATGGATTGTTGGATAGATTCTGGACTTTCTGGTATTCATATCCCAGTGTTTCAGGGTAATTTGGCACCATGTCTTATAGTTTTTGTTCCAGTCCTACTGAATCCACATTGAAACCACCATTAAAGGACAACTCGGTTGAAGAGTTTCAGAGCTACAGATAAGATAAGATAATACTTTATTGATCCCCATGGGGGAAATTCGGGTGTTACGGCTGCTCAAGTAAGAATAAATACAGGTAAAATAAGAATAGAATAAAAATAGGACCGAATGAAATAGAATAAATAGAACTACATAAGACAATTAGACACACAATTAGCCACACAAAAATTACAATAGTGAAAAAATTGTGCAATATTCCAGTCAAATGTAGTAGTGACACTCAGTGGGAGAGTTGGTCATGTGCTTTGGGTGTTCCAGTCTGTGGCCTCCCCTGCTGTTGAACAGTCTGATGGCAGTGGGCGCTCTGTTTTGCACTTAGATACCCGGTTACTGCGATTTATAATAAGCTTAGTACATCTTGGCAATCTGCGAGAAAGGCTAGTCTCTGTGCACTGTGTAGTGCACATCCACAAAATCAATAATAATAACAATATCAAAGAAAGTACAGCAGAGAAGTATCTGCATACTGTAATTAATAAGCATTGGTATGATTATATAAACAAAATAAGTCTAATTCAAAGATGTACAAAATCATTCAGTCACACACACACACACAAAAAAAAATCCAATCAAATGTGAAGAACACTCGTTTACTTCAAGGTGGCTGCCATAGATTAACTAGACACTGGGGGGTAACATGAGCTTCAAAAGATATATAATGTTTTAAAAAATTCATACAATATACATATTAAAAAGTTAATATATATATATATATATATATAGTATAGAAACTGAATTGCCATTGCTTATTTTGGCTGCTATACACACAGCGATCATGCCATGTGTGCATATTGAGAGGGAGTCGGTTAACTACGCAGGCTAGGATCACATGTTTGCAGAAAAAAAGTATAATTACCACATTAAAATCCTTAAAATACCACCTATAAAAATTCCAGAATCTATCATTTCACACGTTTTCCTGCTGGACACAAGATGTCTCCTCCTTCACTGTAAAGTCCATTCTCAGTGTTTGTGCACTGGAGGCTTCAAGTTTCCACATCACACTTGTGTTTGCTGAATATTGGACCGGGATTGGCTTCCAGGCTATTTGTGATGTCACAAATCATGCTCGTAAGCCCCGCCTCTTCAAATCAGATTTGCAGTGAGCGCAGAGAAAATTTCCACTTTCAGCAATGAATGTGAAAACATACATACACATACATCATTCTACACAGTGAAGCTCAAACATTCAACTGGAGGAACGAGAAGAAAAACACTGTTTTGAGCCATGATGGTACAAGCGTAAAAGTTTCCCGCTGTAAAAAGTTCTCCAGTTCTCTCTTTCTACTTTTCCTTTTCATTTCCTTCTTCCTGTGGCTGTAGTGGTACCGATGCTGTCCTGAACTGCTCGGAGAATCGGTCCAACCCCTGTTCATCCAGAGCCACCTGGACTCAGGCACCGAGGTTTTTCTCAAGCGGAGCGTGGAGAAGTCTGGCTGGCTGTTCACCCAGCTCTACCACTCTTTTGTATCAACTCTCCTCAGCCCTCTGGTCTCCCGCACTTCCATCAATGGGTGAGCAGTGCAGACACACATCTGTCTCCGTTTCACCCCTTTTTGTTTCTTCCTCTGACGTGCTCTCTCTGTCTCAGGTTTCTGGGTCGGGGTTCCATGTTTGTGTTTTCCACCGAGCAGTTCCAGCGGCTGCTCCGGATCGGCCCAGAGTGGAGGACTGAGAGACTCCTGGACCTGGGAGCTGGGGACGGAGGCGTCACAGAGGTGATGGGACTCCATTTCAGAGAGGTCTATGCAACCGAGGTCTCACTACCCATGAAATGGCATCTTCAGAGGAGGAATTACAAGTGAGTAGTAAACCACAGGACTGTTAAGTTTTAAACCCAAAGCTCCATGTTTTGTTTTGATAAATTCAGTGTGATACACATCGCACAGCACTAAACCTTCTCTTCTCTAACAGAAACACTGTTTTCTCAATTGTACCTTCACAGATATTTCAAATAGAAACACCAGTAAATCCTTGTGCTGTAGAAATATATTATGCTGAATTTACCAGAGGTACTTGACTTGAGTCAGACTCGAGTCACACATTTGTAGACTTTAGACCAATACCTTGTGACTTCACTTGTACTTGAGCCTTTAGACTTGAAAATACTTGATACCTTCCCCAAACCCAAAGATTAAAAAGTATGTTACATAAAAATCGTGCCACGAGTCAAATATTTCCCTCATTTCCTGAATCCACAAATGCTAACCAAATAAACACCTGCCAAGCATCAAATGCAGGTAGATTTGCTGATGATGCTGAGAGCATATACTGTGATTTGGTGTCAGTTACGAGCATGCTGCTTCTATCCTCTGCTGTCTGTCTGCGCTGGAGTTCAGGGACAGGGGACTTCATGGTGCATTCAGGTACAACCTTGTGAACTCTTAAAACCGACATCGGTTTGTACGGCAAAGCACGTGGGCGCCAACAGGGACTGCAAGGTGCATTAAAGTGCACCTCTTTAACAAACCACCTCAACAAAAAACCTATTGCAGTATGCAAAACGTGCAGGTCTGAATTATTGACGGAGATGCTTCATTTGACATTTGAAGTTGCACAAAGGCTGGTGAATTGAGACTCTGTAAAATGGCATTACATTATGACTTCTTTTGGAGTCTGGACTTGACTTGAGTGCAAAGACTTGGGACTTACAAGACAATGACTTGATCCCACCGCTGTAATTTACCATGAGAGGTAAGATAAGGTGAGAATTCATGGTATGGGAGAGCTAAAATTATAATTTGTTGCAACCTTAAAGGTAACTTATTACAGTCTGAAAATCCTGTTTTCTGTCGTGCTCAGAGTTCTGGGTATAGATGAGTGGCAGCAGACTGGTTTCCAGTATGATGTGATCAGCTGTCTGAACTTGCTGGACCGCTGTGACGACCCTCTGCTTCTCTTGCGGGACATCAGGCGATCGCTAGTTCCCAACACAGGGAGGCTCATCCTGGCTGCGGTGCTTCCCTTCCAGCCTTATGTGGAAGTCGGTCAGTTGGGAATCAGTACAGCTCGCCTCATTTGTTTATGACTTCATATAGTCCCTCTATGTTCCAAATAAAAACATTCTGTTTATACGCATTTTTAGGAGGAAGATGGCAGCGTCCCAGAGAACACCTAAAAATGAAAGGGGAAACGTGGGAGGAGCAAGTAACCGAACTGTCCAATGAGGTTTTCCGGAGGGCGGGGTTTGAGGTGGAGGCAGTGACGCGGTTGCCATACCTCTGTGAAGGGGACATGTATAATGATTACTATGTTCTCGATGATGCTGTTTTTGTTCTCAAAGCCTCAGAGGATAATTCAGAGTCTATTTATTGAATACCAAATGCCCTGTGGGACCGTGGGAGGCCATTATTTTTGTGAACCTAACTTCATCTTGTTAGTTTACCCCTGGATGAATTTTAGTGCAATTCTCATAAGCTTCATTCATAAAACACAGTATTTCTGACTTGTTCCGAAATGGTGAGTCAGGTGTGAAGCTCAGGTACTGTAGTTCCAACATTTACCAGCCATCTTGTGTGACGGTGATACCTCTACTTTTTAAGTAAAAACAAAACACTGAAAGGCAGTGCCTGTACTGAAATGCCACTGAAGATCAAATCTTCTAAGACATATCACCATGTTGTAGGTGTTTGTTATATTAAGTCTGTTATTTGTGGGAAGTGTTTACTGTTAGTGTTCCATCTTTCTGTAATATCGGTGGGAATAATCATGGCTGAGTCTTTGTTGAATTTGTATTTAAATTTTTTTCTGTGCCTAATGCAAAGAACAAGTCAATGTACACTGTTAATTTAATCGCTCTGTATTGGGCTTCTTGTATTCTACAGTTTTTAAACTCGGACTTAGTGATGACAAAGGTAATATGAGGCAAGCCTATGTAACTTATGTGAAACAGCGGCTAGAGCAGCCATATGTGACTATTAACAAAATATGTTTAAAACTGCATTTATTGATTTTTCACCACAAGGGGGCAGTGTAGCAGGATAAAAATGAAACACTGACATATTATCATGGAATAAAGTTGTTATGGAAAACTTGTTAGCAAACAGTTGCGCATTTACCATTGACATAAATAAAGGTGGACGAAGAGTCTGCACTTCCTCCCACTGTACAAAAGTGAAGCCAAAATATCCTGGATACGAGCGCTGCCATCTTGTGCTGGTGACGTCATTTGGAGCCAGAGTCTGTGCAGTAGTAATCAGGCAGTGGAGCCGCGGTATCTGGTTCCTTTCCATACACCCGCCTGCCCAATTGCGGGCAGGGCTCAGCTGTCAATCATGATGTTTCACCCCCTTTTTATAGCATCAAATAACTAATTAAAACTAAAGTGATCAGAAAAAATGAATCCTTAAACATACATCAGTGTGATAAGAATGACCTAAAATGACAGAAATCATCATTGGGAAAAATGTATTTGGCATTTACGTTTTGAGATGTTTTGGCTTCACTTTTCAGAAGCAGTCATGTCCATCTTTATTGTATAGTCAATAGCATTTACAGATACAGAAGCAGGTTGAACATTAGCATTGATTTGGACTCGTGTTTCTAGCTACCTGGTCTCCACCAACTCCTGAGAAAAATATCTGGCTCTTTAGCTGCTGAAATTCTGCACTGCGTTCACCAGCTTGTTCCTAACTTTACCTCCAGTGACTACATTCCATGTTGTCATTTGACCTAGTGTTAATGTCAATAATACCTAATAATGCCGCTTTAGTACTAAAACATATGGCAACCATAGCACAAGTCGCCCTGAAAAAGGAACTGGTTCAGTAATGTCAGTTACACAGCAATATCTAGCTTAAGTTTGCTATCGTCAGCTGCCCTATGCTACTGGTGTTATCTGACCAAGCACAGCTCCAGCAACAAAACCCCTGAGTGTAATGAGTTAAGCAAGTCTGTGTTTTATTGCTTATGCGTTCAACTTTTTTTTGGTAAAAGATTGTGTGATTTCTACTTTCAAAAGTTACATAGTCTCACTTTCCATTAGTGTTGCGCTTCGAGGATGTTACTGCACTACGGACAATTCAAAATGTGCCATAATGAATGCAATATTTGTATTGAATGAGTATAGTCTGGGTTCCAGAATAAAACATATACATTATTTTTGGCATTTCGTAGCTCTAATTTTTCCGTGTGACTAAATGAATGTGATGTGTTCTCAGATACTGTGTCCTCTGAATTACAGTCAGTTCATGGCAGGTTCCTAACTGACCTCAAGGGACTCCCAGGGACCCCACCCAAATAAGGCTTAGTTTATTTTGGCTCATCTTCACTTTGATTCACTTCACTTTTGCACAGGGATAGAAGGTTTCTTAATATATACAGTTGGATTTACAAAGTCAGCCACAAACATAGTTCTGTCTGAGTTGCAATTAAAATATTACTCTGTTCACGTGACGTCAAGTATATTCTCCTTATAAGTGGAATGCATTTCCTTGTACATGGCAACTCGGAGCTTAAAGAAGAAACTCTGGTTACTACCTTTTCTACAATACTCGGGGGCAGCATTCGTATGAGCATAATTTATGCAAATTGAGCATCTTTCTGTCCTGATTGGCTGAGAGCACGAGCGTTTCCCGTCTTGCATTGGGTGCTGTCGTCTTGGCCACGTCCCCAAGCCACGTCGCGCTTTGCTCGCCATTTTCCCCATCTTCTGAAGCCAGAATCAGTCTATTCTAGTGTCACGGTGTCATTCAACACTGTCAGGCCATTAATTAATCTTTACCGGAGACGAACTGAGCTCTTTATAGAGTCTTAAATCGGTTTACTCCTGCTGGCACTCCCACAAACATGAACATTTTCAGGCTAACCGGCGATCTCTCTCACCTAGCAGCCATCATCATCCTGCTGCTAAAAATATGGAAAACCAGGTCTTGTGCCGGTGAGTAGTCCTACACCTTTACTTGCAGTTTGTATGAGCCCCTGCCTTGCATAGAATGTGTCCTGTAACATTACAATTTAAACAGACGGAAAAAGGGTCTCAAACGTGTAAGTTAACTTTTTCTGTAGTTTGAAGTCATTAGCCAGTTCTTGGCTAACGTTAGCTAGCTGGCTAGTAACACTAGCGAGTCATTTCTGAGACTGTCTCTGTTTCTGGTAAGAACATTGCAAGGTGCGACGTGAAACTTGATAAATGCTACTGTCGGGGAAAAAGCATTTGTAAAGTCCAATTGGCAACAGCTGTCTTTCAAGCTAGCTTAGCCTTGGCAGTGCAGCGGGCCCCGAGATAACAGACGGCAACCGCTGGCTGGGGACAAGGGGACCAGAGGGCCACAGCATTTGTTAGTTTGACGTGTTGGGCCTCGTCACTTTAATTGTAAAACTGCCAGCTTCACGTCTCACGCTGGCTTCCTGGTATTCCCATATGGCACGTTAGCCAAGTGTGAGCTTTCTGACGTGGCAGCATGTGTGCTCACAAGTTGTCAGTTGGAGATGCAAAGTAAGTGACTGAGTGTATTCCTTTCCATTTGTCCAAAGGAATAGTTGATCGCTGCATAGCCGTATAGTCGTGATGAAACTTTGCTGTGCTTTCCTGATCTTCCAGTGGTCAAAGGTTCTGGCTGTATCACTGCAAGGCAGGCACTCATCTGAGTTATGTCACTGCCGCTGTTTGCTTGAGATTAAACCAGACAGCTTTGCATGCAAGTCGATCCTGTTCAAGCGTCAGAGTTCCAAATAGTTAGGCGTCAATAGCAGAATTTTACCATCTACGGCTGTATATCTGATGCATTGCAACTGACACAACCAGGCTATGTTTGGCTAATAGTGATGCAGTGATCACAGATCATAGCCCCCCTTCTAGTCTGACAGTGGGTGTGACTGAGGGACGTGTTGTCACTTGCCAACATGCCAGATAAACAGACAGGCTTGCTGCTAGTGCAGGTGAGGATGAAGACTGTGGAGTTACACTGAGCAGATATTCATATATACTGTGGAGCAGTGTGTGAGTTTTCCTGTGAGTAATTGGATAAAGATATCACTGTTTGCTTCAAAATGTAATTCCTTTAAGTTTCAGCACAACAAACTAATGTAACTCAATGTGACCTATAGCTGCTACCTTAAAACATAAGCAAGTCACATTAAAACTGTGTGGATGGTTAGATTGCCCCCTAGATTAGAGTGTGTAGTTAGATATAAACCTTCTGTATTTCTGGGATGTAATGATGTTTGTATGTCCTCTGCTGTCTCCTCGCAGGTATTTCTGGGAAGAGTCAGGTCCTGTTTGCCTTAGTGTTCACGACTCGCTACCTGGACCTGCTCACCTCCTTCATCTCTCTCTACAACACCACCATGAAGGTGAAACACTCGCACATTGCTCCTCATTCTCATATCCTGTAGATTTTCTCCCCCTCCAGCAGTAAGCACACAGTGTTGAGGTTTAACTGGTGAACCAAGTTGACACACCTGTGTTTGCTAAAGAATAATGTTGCCTGGGAAAGATGGAACCGACTTGTGTGGTTGATTCCATTCATGACAGACCAGAACACACAGCGAGTCTTCATCTTTCATATTTTGGACTGTGTTGTGTGTGTCTTCCAGATCATCTACATTGGATGTGCGTACGCCACTGTGTACCTCATCTACCTGAAGTTCAAGGCGACTTATGATGGGAACCATGACACATTCAGAGTGGAGTTCCTGGTCGTCCCTGTTGGTGGACTGTCTTTCCTGGTTAACCATGACTTCTCACCTCTGGAGGTCAGAAATCCTGCAAAAACACACTCTGATACATCTTTCATACAGCAGACAGTCTTACGTTTCTGAATGCACATTTAACCTCTGTTTTTATCAGGCTGCTGTCACAGCTCCATATCTGGTTGTTACCGTAAAAGTCTCCAGTCACACAGATTTACATGATATCATTACCAAATGAAGTGAAGTTTCACTTTTCTCTTTTTTATTTATATGCACACGTCACTCTGTCTTTCTCACATGTTTACTTTTTATCCGTTTCTCTCTCTCACACTCTTTTTGGAAGTTGGATAAATGCCACTTACCAAATATACAATGAAATAGATTTTTAAGATTTTTATGAAGAACTTTCTTCCTAAATTCTTATTAACTACTAGCTAGTAACTGTTGTTTCACCATTAAAACTAAAATATGTCTTAATTTGTAAAAACAGTGTAGATTAGTTGCTAGTAGAGCCCGACCGATAAATCAGTTTACTGATATTATCACATATACAGTATATTGTATCGTTTTTTTCCTCCCAAGAAAAGATGCTTGGTGTTGTAAAAAAAATACACATACCACACACACACCCATACATACATCTGTATATTTTTTATATAGTTATTTATAATACAACATTGCCAGTGAAGTTACTGGATTTTTGGGGCAAATGCAGATATTAGGGAGTTAAAAAAAAAATTCTTACCATTCTTACTCCCTCAGGGTTTTTCCTGGCTCAGAATGGGCCTTTAGGGGGTGACTACACCAACAGTAAGCATGATTGGTCCATGTACAGTTAGGTTTCATTTCCTGCTTGTTCAACAGTTGTTTGTTAAATTGTTATAAAACACATTCGGAGAGGATTTGAATTGCTGTTTTTATTCTCAGTTATCATTCATCATTTGGTGATTTTCCTTTAGCGGGTGGCTAAAACCTCTTTCGGGGTACACCAAAAAATTTCTCTGTGCAGGAAAACCACTGTCCCTAATTTAATTAAAAATCTGCATTGGTCCCCAAAATCCAATATTGTTTGGACTCTAGTTGCCAGGAAACATCTCGAGCGCCATCCAATCAAAAGCAATCTGCTTTGTAAACAGGAAGTAGCAGGTGCATCACAAGCTGTAATATAACACTTTTAGGAGTAAAAATTGACATGTTAAACATGTGTCTAAACATCTTATCTTTTAAAATCTTACGAAGAACAGGTGAAATACTAGCAAGCTACAGTCATTTTGACAGTTGCCTCAGGCAGCTCTGCATCAGTTCCACATTGGTAGGTAGTAGGTGTAAATATTTACTCACAAATCTCTGCATAGGTTGTCAGTGCATGGTTTGTTGTGTAAGTTGTGTATGTTTGGACTTAGAGACAGCTGGTGCGACTGTTTCCCAGCCTGCACGAGTGGCTTTAAAGGAAAAGTTCACCCCAAAATCAAAAATTCATATTTTTCCTCTTATCTTATATGACCCGGTGACTCCAGATAATCCACAGCCCTGGTTGTGGAGTTACAGTTACATGTAGGAACTATTTTCTTTCTACTAAACTCCACCGTATACAGTAACTGCACAGAAGGAAACATGCATCTAGTTATGGACGAGAGGCCTCTCGTCCATCCATGAGTAGGGGCCTTTCTCAAACTGGACCCTTCCCACTCCTTCACCTAATGAACTCTGTTTGGAGTCACACTCGCAGCTGAATGAAGCACACTTCAATAAAGTGTACAGCAGCCGCAGGCTTAAGTACGAACTTCCCTCTCTCCAGAGGAAACGGCAACTGTTGCACCTTTTCGTAACCATGGTTTTGTATCAACATATTCTATTAAAAATATATGCTTTTTGGTAAACACCTTGTTCACAACAGGTCTGTGAATTATCTTCAGTAACTGGGTCATGATTTCTGGAAAGAGACATTGCTGTTGAGTTTTTCAAATATATTTTATTGTTGCTTTGAGCACCACAAGACAAGTGCAATCTAGTTCCATTATATCTGAGAGAAGGCAGACATCTGTACAGCTGATATCTGCAAAACTCAGCAACTCACACCAAAACTATCTAGATAGATAAAGTACAAGTAAAAGGAAAAATATGTATTTTTGATTTTGAAATGAACTCTCCCTTTAAGACTCTACTCAACTGTGTTGTCACATTTGAGACAAGGGCTGTGCGATATGACCATGATTTTTTTATTTTGAGCTGCGTGTGGAGGAGGCTTGTTGTTAACCACATGTCCAATCGAAACCAGGTGCAATTACAAGCTTTTTCAAAACAACAGTATAAGTCGGAGAGGTTGCATCACGGTCTCTCATTTTGTCTTGAATGCCATTAAAGGGTTGACATTGATGCTTCCCGTCTCTTCCTCCATGCTGCTTGCCACAATATTGCAGGAAAGAGTGCAATTTGTGGCAGAACGAAATAAACAATTGAGAATTTTATGAAACAATAGACGTTTTTCTATTGTTAAATGATAGAAGTTGTTACATCACATAGCCCTATTTGAGACACAAATCTGACCTGATGGTGTGTTTTTTTTAAGACGAGGAGCTATGCTTTCTTTGATTACTTAGTAAGGCTGTCTCACAAAGAAAAGCAACTCGTCAGTAGTCACCACAGTATATATTGGGCCTACACAGGATTCTGTTTCCCTCCAGCACAAAACATAAGTAACCTCTAATAACCAATGAACCATTTCTGTTAGCTTTAAGTGTTTAGTGACCATAACACTTGACAACTGGCAGCCAACTATCTGAGCAGAGCTGTAGCATCTCTTAATGATAAATTGGAACTCCAGGTGCAGTTGAAACCGTCGTAATCCAGAGCAGAGTTATGTACAGGTATGAACACTGCTTTGTACAAGCTTATAATGTTCCCACAAAGAGGAATGATTGAATGACTGGTGCTTTTAAGACGCTGAACATTTACTTTGCTCCACTACATGCCAGGTTAACGCAACACATCGGCTAAACTGTGAGACTCTCAACGTTTTCTTTTTTTTTTTGTAAAAATAAATTCTCTCTGAAGACATCCACGTCCTGTTATTTCCCCACCAACACAGTGTCCCCCCTCCTTTGTTTGGCCCAGATTCTATGGACATTCTCCATCTACTTGGAGTCGGTGGCCATCCTGCCGCAGCTTTTCATGATCAGCAAGACCGGTGAGGCTGAGACCATCACCACTCACTACCTGTTCTTCCTGGGACTCTACAGAGCCCTCTACCTAATCAACTGGATATGGAGGTTCTACTTTGAGGGATTCTTTGACATGATTGCCATCGTTGCTGGGGTGGTGCAGACCATCCTCTACTGCGACTTCTTCTATTTGTATGTTACAAAAGGTGAGAGCGGCTGCGTTCTTGTTTAATTTTAGAAAACACAATTAACTGGTGAGAGTGTGTTTCTCAGTAATGATCAAGTAATGCTGCTTTAGAGTCAATGCAGCTTTACACATGCAATAGGTCATGTGTCCCTATTTTGGGAGAACCACAAACAAAATTCCTAACAGGGTGGCAGCACAAGTTTCTAGGGGTGAGTATCTGGAAGTATGGTATGGTGGTTTCCAGCAGGGGGCGCTTAATAAAACTCAGATGCCATGAGATATAATAATAATATTATATATATGATATAATATAATACTGCAGTTTTACCTCTTTAGGGCTCTAAAAATAATTCAAATTAAATGATAGGAGCTTTAAACATTGCTCACAGCTTGTACACAAGGCATTGTCTTGCCATAAAGGGTCACTAGCTTAAATGCTTGGGAAACAGCACATAAAACCACAACTACCTGCATGTAGTGAGAATATATGGACCCACCCACCCATACTAATGTGAAACAATATATCTGATATCAATATATCTGAATGCTGTTAAAAATGTTAAATTTAAAGCCATCCTGTCTTGTTTCAGTACTGAAAGGAAAGAAGCTGAGTCTGCCAGCTTAAGTGCCAAAGAGGAGTGTTTGGGCAGACTCATAGAGGGGGATCAGAGGGGAGGAGGAGTGGCAGAGGACACCTCTGACAACCCCCACCCCCACCCTTCACCACCGCATCCTCCTCTTCCCCTCCCGCCAGTGTAAGATGCCTGAGACAGAGAGCAAGTGGGAGCTGCTGGCTTTCTTCTGACCCAGAATCAGTGGAATCAGAACCCCCCCCTGCAGAGGCTGGTCCATGGCCTTTGGATTTCTGTTTGATGCATCTTGCCTTAACTTTTTTTTATTACTCTGTATAAAGGAAGAAAAAAAAAGCGAAGAAAAGTTTTCTACAGAAAAAAAATGTGTACTCTGAAGATTTGACACATTGGTGAATAAGAGCTGAAGATGTAAAATTGCCTCTGATTTGGCATTGTATGATATTGAAGCGGACTTCTTGTGGTGGGATATTATTGACTCAAGCGTTTGTAATAGTATTTGCAATCGGAAAATAAATGTGCTTTGTTTTTCCTGAATCAATTTGGGGAGGAATTTGTTGAATCCTCATTAATTATGATGGTCGAATTAACCATGTTTAGATCATCTATTTTTGACCACTATGCATTCCCATGTACAAAGACTGTCTTAGTTTCCCAAGCCGTTGATAGAATAATAAAATCAATATCGATGCCGTAATTTAACATTCTCTTTTCAAAATGTAATGATCAGATATAACCTTTGAGTTAAATTTTCAGTCTTCAAAATTGACAGGTATCAGCTGCTTCTCTGTTATTTTAAGTTCTCCATATTGAGCAGAATGCTCATTAGGAAAGCACCAATGAGCTCTCACCACTGTAAATGGCTTTCTTCATTTGAGTCCCTCATTCACTACCCATTGAGGAGGGTTATCACCTGTAAGTAATCATCATTGCCCACCCGTTCATTTCAGCTGGCTCCTTTTAAATGTTTGAGATGACTGAATTCACTAGTAATGTGCTGTATATGATTCATCACAATAGAAATGCAAGTCTTTCATTTTTCTTTCAGGTGCCAATGTATTTATTTTTTATCTTCCTGGTTTAATAAACAGTCCGTAGAATTGTTCACACCGGCGTAATTTAAATCGCCGGATTAAGTCTCCATGATGAGGACAATCCTACGAACGCTGTTATACCAAACTCTAAACGCTTCTCGAGACATACCTGCTTCTGTTTTAGTTTTCATGCAGATCATTCCAAGTTTCTTTCATTTCTTACCAGAGCTTTTGCATGATGTTGCCACCACAAATAAAGTCTTTATGGGAAACACGTGTCTCAATGCTGTGGTTCCAATGTGTGTAAAAGAGTGCTCTTCCGATTTAGCAGTTTACTCATACCACTGTCAGATTCATGATGGGGAGTTTAAAAAAAAAAAAAAATCATCAAAATCAATGCAGCAGAACCACAGATATGGGCTTTATTAAACACATTCTAATGCCTTATCTGAAGTAGCAGTTACCCAGAATGCAACTCAGCAGGCTACAGAGTTCTGAGCTCATTTAGCGTCACTCCTCCAGATTTCTTTCATTTTCTAACTCGTAGTCTTCAGCACCAACCAACGCTGATTTAAGTGACACCACACCTGTGACATTTATCAGACTTAACCCAGCTCTCTGGAGACACTGAAGGCTTGACCCAACTTCTGTTATCTACACTCCCCAACATCTGTGAACAAATTATGATGTGTAAACTCAATTGAGTTCCCTTTAAAGGAAATCTGCGAGGCTGTAAAAATCTTGAACTTTCGTTTAGTGTGTTTAAATGGCAGCTTTAATGAAAAAACTTTTTGTGAGTAGTGTTAAGCAGCAGTGTTTGGGTTGGACCCCGGTGTCGTGGCTTGATATGCATACAGGTTTGCAGGGGAATCTTAAGAATGTTTGTATTTGTGTGATACACATTTTCAATTAAAATACAAACATTAAAAACAGACTATTAAAGTGTGTAATCTTGAAACAACTTGCACATTGACAGCCCAACTGTAGGCCTATAGAGATAAACTTTTCATGGAGGATTTATAGCAAAACTCCAGAAAAATGAACCCCAGTCCATTCATCAGGTGACCAGTGACAGACTTCACAATGATGTAAATAAATGTAACAAAATTTCACAAATGTTTTTAGACATATGAACAAGAAACATTTCAAAAACTGTTATTATATTAACTTGAATTTGGAGATGTATCAGTAAAATATTGATATTCATTTAAGTTAAATTGTATTAATTTGTAAAATTGTATTACATATATTTAAGTTGGATGGTATTTGTTTGTGGATTGTGTTCACCAAATGCATTTGTGACGACAATTCAATCACAAATCGTTCCTATTTGTTAGTCTTTTTTGAAGTGGCAGAGTGTTTATATTTACTAAATAAATAATCAAATTAATAAATTGTGGAAATTAATGAACCAACTGGTTTTGAAATAATTGAAGAAATTATTAAAACTAAACCCATTATTATAAAATGTTATTTCATCATTTATTAATTCGACTTTTATTGGATATCATTTTCATTCATTTTCATTTCACAATTGAAATTTATTTAAAAATGCCCTTTCTCAAAAGTCTGTTTTTTTTTCTATTTTATTAGTTTGTAAGTTATTTAGTCTGTTTGCTTTTTATTTACAAAAGCATTTAAATAGGCTAGATGATTGAAAATAATTTTTAGACATTGCTGTTGCTCTAGCTAACAGGAGCTAATTGGCTAAATTATTAAAAGTTTGTTGAGTTGTTGAGCTTCCTAACATAAGAGAGGCAGAGGACATGTGACTGGCTGAAAGATGAAAGTTTGGAAATAAAAGTGTCATTGGGGAAAAATTCTAGTACGAAAGTAAAGCCGACTTAAAAACAAGGAGCATCCCAAATTCATCAGTCATCCAAAGGGAAATAAAAATGAACTCCTATTTATTTATACAATTGTTTATTTCATACTTCCTTATTTCTTTATTTAAGATTAAACACTTTGGGGTTCCATAGTCAAGGGCCACTTAGACTTTGAAAACCTCTGATCTAAAGGGGGAAAAAAACATCCATTATTTTCATGACAGCTGTGAGTGATCAACTGATGAATTGATTGAGTCAATTCATGCTAATTTTTAGGTTAATAGGGTTTTTTTGGGGGGTGGGGGGTAGTAAGTGTAATATGCCGAATTTACGGGCAGATTTAATTTGTTTATCAAAACCTTTGTTATGTTATTTAGGTGCTGACGTGCGGTAATACCCAAGAAAACAAGAAACTAATCCGTTTTGAGAAAAATACAGTAAACGCACAAGCGGTATCACAGCTGAGAATCGTGGGCTTTTCACTTTCTACATTTGACTTTTATTGTGAAAAACCCCGAGTCGGAACTGGCTTCGCTATATTTTACTACAAGACACCGCCCCCCGTTGAGATCTTTTCCCTACCCATACCAAATAATGGCTAAAACGAACCATTTCGAGGGTGTATCGTGTATTTTATTTTTATTTTTTTAATTTTAGAAATTTAGATTGATAAGTCTGCTATCTGATCCACACTCCGGAGCAGAAGATGGAGGTAATGAACCAATAAGCTGGATGCCAACCGCCGTAGAAGAAGAAGAAGAAGAAATGTATCGTGTAGTGGGCGTGTCCTGCAGCTACCGTGTCCGCAGATACTTGTGGTTGTTATACCCACAGCCAATCACAACTGTAACTGGAGGATCACGCCACGCCCCCGATCTACAGGCCGCAGCCTTACCCTTCTTGAAAGGAGAATATCCTCAGTAAATGTTAAGATGTACTGCTAGCTTGCCAGAGAACATATCGTAGTTGAGTGCTGTGGATAAACACAATGGAAGGTTATACTTCACAAGGGAACTGTGAGTAACTACCAAATAGTGTCGTTTTGAACTCTTAAGTTTAACGTATAGCTAGCTAGCTAACTGTTTACAACGTAACTCATTCTTACAGAGAAATCACTTCGTTTCCGAAAGTGTTTATTACGGTGGCCGAGAGAGTTCAACGCACTGCAAGCACATGCAAATAGACAAAACTCAAGCAAATTAAGAAAACATCTTCATCAATGTGACATCGCGTGCGCTGCAAACACTCACAACACAAGCTAATAAAGAGAAGCACTACAAAAAGCACAGATGACAACAGACATGGATGTTTCTAGGGGACACTAAAAAGTGATGGACACCATTGTCTTACTAAAAATGAAAGGGTGCTTCCCATTTTGCTTTAATTGCATCAACGTTTCCCTCACTTGCATATTTTCCTTGCGTCTTAAGGTGCGTCTCATTTCTCTCATTTGTCATTTCCTCGCTCCTCTATCCTCGCGTGAAAGAGTCCATGTTTTGTCCCAGCAAATGTCCTGAACAAGATTATTCCAAATCGTAATCACATATGAAACAGAAAT
>JBBPCS010000087.1:68437-84987 GCA_037974645.1 Hollardia meadi | reverse complement strand
ACACACACACACACACACACACACACACACACACACACACACACACACACACACACACACACACACACACAAAGAAATTTAATAGCATACCAATATTTGGCAAATAATAGCTAATAATAATAGTTACTTTATAGACTCACTCCCGGTCACCCCACAAAAACAATATACTGATTTTGGACTTACAGTAAGTAGGTCATCAGTACGCAAGTTGAGAGGTCAGCCATCAGCACATTTCAGCATTCAGCAGTAAATAGAATTTACGTATGAGAGGTATGTCTGCATTTTTTATTTGGTAAGTAATCACAATAAAACAGAGAAAACTAGAATTACCGCCTCATGGTTGTATGCCTCCGCGCACCAGTTAAGTTGCAGTTTACATCCATGTCTGTCCAGACTCATATAATATATGTAGTCACTGATAGAGAGCTTGGTCACATGGTGCAATGACAATCACCTGAAGCTCAATATCAGCAAAACCAATGAGCTTGTGGTGGACTACAATGCTTCAAATATGGATGTTGCTGCAAAAAAGAACACTTGTAAATGTTGCCTGTAAATGCTCGTGGAGGGACAAGGTGAGAAGTAAATTATGATCTAAGGCAACATTATCAGCCCAATTCTGTTGAGGAGGAAGCTTAAGGAAGAAGAGCCAGCAAGATCTTGGTGGTGTATTCATGTCAACAAGACTTTTGTCTTGTTAATATTTTACACCGAGAAGGGACTAGGCACAGGAATGCGAACTGAACCGTCATCACAAGCTGTCCAACACACATGTAAACAGGACAAGCTCCGACAACCCCGAATTCTGTTTTATTTGTTTATTTTTACCAATGCTTCATGAAACAGAAAATTTAGAGATTTTCTCAGTTTCAACAGCTTGTCAATCAATGATGATGATCGTGATCCGGTGGCCTGTAGACATGACCGCTGGGTTAGGCATGCTATGTTAGCTACAGCATGATAATTTTAACGTTAAGCTAACGTTAGCTAAATTAACATTGTAAGCATCTCAAATTGTTATGGTCCAACAACTTCATATACACAGCTTTAGGGCACATATTTTGTGTGGTTAAGTTTTTGAGTGGTTTGTCAGTTAAGCAGCAACCTTTCATTAAATAAGTCTGACTAGTCTGAAACACAGTGTTGTACTCAGCGTCCCCACACAACCAGTCTTGTGACGTAGGCCCTGGAGAAAACCAAGAAGGCAGCACGCTAGGTTCCAAATACAACATAAAGACATATTAATAAATATATTTTTTCTTAATAATGGCTTGCTTTAATCATTTTAATTTTTATTGTGGTACATTTATTTAATTCATGTAAGTTATAAATATGTTTATTTTGGAATTTCATTTCCACTTTAAAGGGGTAAGCTACAGTTGACAGCCAGTCTAGAGAATTTATTTCACTGAATATGACTTTAATTAGGTTGATGGGTGATAATGTTTGATGTTCAGTAACATTTTATTTTCATTCTCCTACAAACAATTTCAAAACATCACACTGTGGATGTGGATGTGAAAACTAGATACTATGTTCTGTCCGTCTCTGAATGAGCCAGCTGTCTTCCTTCTGACTGCACGCACACACGAATGCTATAAAATGATTTCCTGACAAACTTGAAATGGTGTTTATTCATGTTTTCATGTTTATGTGAAAAGTACATGTAAAATGTAGACAGAGACTGGCAAATGAGCAGCATGCTCAGTGCATGAATGAAAATAGAGCTGAACTGGTCCACTGTGCTAGAGGGAGTATAAGAGAACTCTGTCAGACTTTGGTGAAGTGCAACTGCTGAGTGCATAGGAGGCGTTGACCGAGGAGTCACAAATAAGCATACATGACAATGTCAAGAGAAGTGCAAGCTGGGATTGCTTCATCACTGTAGTTGAGTGTAAGAATGCTACTGCTATGTTAACCAATTTTACTTGTGTTGATTGTTAAATGTAACTATCAACAGAATGACTTAAATGAGAGTACATTTTGGTTTGTGTAAATGTATGCGTAATGCACATATGTTATGTTATGCTCACTAACTATGTGGAGTTGCTGTTTGAGATGAAGCATGCCTGTGTTTACATTACATTTTAGTTAGATGCAGGTTTTGTTTTCTTTTAATTTAAAAGTTTAATTTAGTAATAGCATGTTGTATATTATTAATGTATTTTTTTCTTTCTTCTTTTCTGTAAGGTTATCAACCTGCTAAGCAACTAATTTGAGCAAACTAAACAGTTGTGGCACGTAAGAATCCATATAAAGAGCCATTCTAAATTTTCAATAGACAAATTAGGAGTTGTTCAAAGTTGATCCATGTGTCTCCTGTGATTGGAAAAGGCCCTTTTCCAGTTCACGTAGAACTTAAAATCTAAAAAATTCTAAAAAATTTCATTTTGAGTCATTTCAGAGTGTCTGTGATGCCCATAAAAATGTATTCATTATCTATGTAAATGTTTTTTGTGTTAGTGGGCGTCACATGAGTGGCTACTACGTCAAATTACATGAACAAATCCACAGGAAAGGTTGGTTTGAGCTGACAGGGTATCACTACAGCTAACAACTGAGACCTGTTTTGTGTTAACTGCAACTCATTGTTTCAGCATAATGTTCCAGTGACTGCTAAACTAAGGTTTCAGGGCAGGCTCATTTTCCCTTGTCTTACAGTAGCTGGCTGGTACCTTGAGCTGGTTGGCGTGGTGGCCCAGCTTGATCTTAAGCAGAAAGCCGTCTTCTCCACCCTGAATCTGGGCTTTCCTCTGCAGCTCTGCCACCAGATTGTCCAGCAGATGCTTGGCTTTGGCCTCCTCGGCTGGGTTGTCCAACTCCACTGAATCCCTGTGGAAGGCAGAAATACAGTTTTAGATTTTAACCAACCAAAAGGCAATGTCAAGCTCAGAACTCGAGCTCTCACTAGCCGTTGATGGCTACTTTGGCTGTCACAGGACTAAATCATTTACATAAAACTCTCAACTTTGACTATTAAAACATCTGGCAATTAAATTAAATTCCTAATGCATGACAGGATGCTAGGTCAATAATAAACTTTACAAAGGAGGTTAACAGCTCTGCAATGCAACCAGACACAAGGCTCATTAGTAGAGATGATTGACTCCAGAATGTCCGTGTCAAGTTTCGTAGCATTCAAATGAAGATTTGTGGAGATTTTTGTGTGCAAAAAGTACACCAAGCTTAATTCCTATTGCCAGTAGATGGCGCAATGGCTATGAAGATTTCCTCAGGCCGGTCCTCCTATCAACCGTGTGAAATTTGTGATAGATTTGACTGCTGTATGTACTGACCAAACAGTCGATTTAGCATCGCAAAGGTCTTTAAAGATTGCGCTGACCCAATCTGAAGTCAATCTGGTTAATAAAATTTCATTAAAGTACATCTGGAAATGGCAAAAAAATGGACACTAAATTCCCAACTTCCTGTTGGGGTTACAGTAATGTTGCACACTATATCAATAGCAGAAATGTATATCAATACTGTTGTAAAAACAGTACAATACCCCATTTTATTGATATTGTGTTTTGGGTGAATGAGAGCCGTATAATGACTTGCGTTGATGTGCAGGGCAGTGTGCAGCACTAAACTTGACCAATCCAGTCCCTGCAGGCATAGTGAGCGTGCTGTCTCTTTTCTCTCATACAGTTTTCATGGTGACAACAGAGGCACGCGTACAAGTACAAGTGGTCTTGTTCAAGGCTCGTCAAAACAGATGCACGGAGCCAAATATGGCATTATTTCGCTTACATAAGCACAGACCTCCACCAGTGAGGTATATTGAGTCATTTGTAACATTACTTTGGTGCACTAGTGTAGGGTGCAGGCTAATTATCCTGGGTTTAGGCTTTGTCATTAAGTAGTTAATATCCTGTTAAGTGTTTCCTGATGTTTTAAGTTTTGCCATATATTGTTTAAGTCGTAGTATTGAGATATTTAGGGGGGTATATCAAAGTCATAATTTTGGTATCGTGAAAACCTAATAATCCCTAGCCCCTCAAGAATGTGTTTTCACAGTAGAGAAAATTAAACATAACAAAAACAATTGGAATTCCCCAAGGAAAATCACCAGAGACATAATTAAGAATAATAATTGATATACATAGATAAAATAGATAGCAATTCAAATTCCTCCGAATATACAGTATAACTTATCAAACAACTGTTGAACAAGCAGAAAATGAAACCTTTTTTCGTGATAAATTTTTAACCTGGCATATTTTGCCCAGCCCTAAGTGTAAGCAGACCGATTATGCTTATTGTTGTGCACAGTCACCCCCCAAAAGGCCCATTCTGAGCCAGGAAAATCCTTGCTCAGGCCGTGCCGGCCCTGGCACCAGAACTGCTGGGACCCCAATTAAGGTCTATTGCGTACCAGGACTGACTCTCAATCCACTGGGCCAGGTAGTGTCGCACCTCGATGGGGAAGTGCTGACCATACAGTGCCTGCATTTGGTGCAACGCCTCACCCTGCAGTTGCTGGGCCTGGATCCACATTGCCATTGTGTTCCTGTGGAAGCAAGATGGTGGCAGGAGATAAAGCCAGGTAAGGGATAAAAGAGACAGAAAGATACAGTAAGCAAAAGTAATGAGGAACACGACCAGAGGGAGATTTAGAACAGAAGAGTTACAGAGAGTAATGATGAAGAGAAGATGGTGGAGAAACAGAAAAAAAGCAGAGAGCAAGGAAAAAGAGATCACAATGTTTTATTGAGAACAGGAATGGAAAATGTATTTTCAGTCCAATGAATGCCTTCCAGATAGAGCAAACAGTGATATCAGTCAATAACACAAACCAATATATCAAACCAAACTAGTGAGCAATTCCATAGGGATGCAGAAGTGTTCCCATTCATTTCTTTGGTTCACTTTAGATAAGGTTCTACAGTTACGTTAGGGTTGCACGATGATGGAAAAAACTGACATCGCAATGTTTGTCTTTTCTGCCAATATACAGTAAATTGCGATATGAAAAAATATAGGAATTTTCACCAGATGACTTAAATAGCTAGCTCTATTTGGAAAGAATTCATCATTATAGAACTTTTTTGTTGCGGGTTTGACACTTTTCAATGAAGAGTGCCAGTCAGAGTCACGCCTGAAGAAAAATTGTTATAGAGTAGAAAGAGAATAGCTCCATAAAACCATACAAAACAATAAAGTAAATAGCAAGTATTAATAAAGTTTAAGTATTTTAGTCATCCGATGTCTGGAGCCCCCGGGAGTTCCTGTTTCTGCCAATGAGCATCAGAGAGACATTCAATTTTAATGTCAAGCTGCTTTATTCAGTGTTTTACCGATTTTAATTACCAGAATTGATTGTTTTGGAGAGAAATTATCTGCGGATAATTTAGTTGCTAGTGAAAACCTTTTGAATGACAAACACTGAATGAATCCTAACATAAAAACAAACTGAGCACTAAGAAACAAGCTGAGCTAATGTTAGCAGCAGCTCAGCCCCTCCTGACGCCCTGTGTCCAGAGGAGAAACACTGATTTTTGACGTGAAACTGTTCAGGTCTCGACAATAATGCTTGCCCATAGCAAGTAAACTCTGTGTTCGGGTGTATCTGAAAATAAACTGCGTACTGTGTCCCTGAAGCAAAGCTTTTCCAACTGAGCTGCATGCACAAGTCTGTCTCACCACCATCATTAAACAAAATTTATGAGAAAAATCTGACATACTGAACTAACTCTGGGGTCAACAATGTTGTTTGGGACATAACATATTGTATTGATGCATGTGAGAGACTTACTTATTTTGACAGCCTTGAACTGCAGAGCTATGGAATATTCAATCAGCCATCTTTGCTCATTACATCTCAGTCTGTGTTGGCAGAAACTACAGATTATAAACTTCTTTTTAAAATACAAAAATGTCAAATTATCAGTTATCTTATTGGTATTGACCATGAGAAGCAAGTAATGATCAATTCATGGTATCGGCTGAAAAAAATCCATATCATGCATAAAGAAATAAGAAAGAAGAAGATACGAAATTAAGTGAACATCCCAAATAATATTTAAAAGTTTCCTGGGTTGTGTAGATGAATTTAACAACAATTTCTTGAAGGGATCGGTGGTGTTAAGGATCCACAAAGGCCAGTATTTGTATAGGCAGCAAAATTATTTGTATTGTATTTGAACAATGGCGATTAATTGATTAAAGATTAATTATTAACATTCCTACTGCAAACCTAACTCTTACTAGGGATGTAACGGAACGTCGTTGATCTGTTGTCTCTACGAATCGCCCCCCACTCATGTGGTCTGCGGATTAATTGCAATATTGAACCATCATAATGTAAAATAGAGTTTTACAGCCGCTGTTACTTTTTAAAGTAATAATTTCCTAACTCTCGATGCAGAGCTGCAGTGAAAAGATCGAGAAGACAGTCATGCGCTGTTTTTTTTTACTCTGAAGCGCGATGAGCAACTTATGTAAAAGCCATTCACTTTTGCCTTCATTAAGTGAAATTCTGTTGGCTGTGACTTGATATTTTCAGTGGTGTAACTGGGAAACTGAGCATGCTTGTTATCATAGAAGTAGATCATGAAATTGTGATATTCATTGCAACTTCAGAAGTATCTGCTGCTTTCCCTTTGACTCACAGCTCCACTCTCACCAGAGCAGCTCCAGTCTCTCTCTCAAGCACAGCAGCCTTCAGACATGATAGGCTATTACTCATAAAATGTAACCAATAAGATAACACTGTGGGCGCGTGGTGACCATAGATGTACAACCCCAATTCCAAAAAAGTTGGGACGCTCTGTAAAACATAAATTAAAAAATTAAAAAAACAGAATGTTTATATGAAGTTACAACTAATAATGAGGAAACGTGAGACCAGGGAGAATTTGCCTGTTGGCATGTATTCTGCTTCTCAACTCAGGACAGAGGATTACACTACTTCATGCACGTAACATAAGAGGGTGTAACCGTAACACGTAAGGGACAAACTTAAGTTGTCAATACACAACATATGCTTATTCCGAATTTTATGCCAGCAACATATTTCAAACAAGTTGGGACAGGGGCAACAAAAGATTGGGAAAGTTGTGGAATGCTCAAAAACACCTGATTGGAACATTCCACAAGTAAAGACATTAATTGGTAACAGGTGATAGTATCAGGATTGAGTATGAAAGGGGCAGCTTCAAAAGGCTCAGTCCTTCACAAGCAAGGATGGGGAGAGGTTCACCACTGTGAAAAACTCGCAACACGCAATTGCCAGGAATTTGGGAAGTTCACCATCTACAGCCCATAATATCATTAAAAGATTCAGAGAATCTGGAGAAATCTCTGCATGTAAGGGGAAAGGACGAAAACCAACATTGAATGCTCATGACCTCTGATCCCTCAGGTGGCACTGCATTAAAAACCGACATGATTCTATGAAGGATATTACTACATGGGCTTGGGAACACTTTGGAAAACCACTGTAGCAGTTCATCGCTGCATCGAAAAATGCAAGTTAAGTTACTCTACCATGCGAACTGCAAGCCATATATCAACAACATCCAGAAATGACTTCGCTGGGCCCGAGCTCATCTGAGATGGACTGACGCAAAGTGGAAAAGTGTCCTTTGGTCTGACAAGTCCACATTTTAAATAGTTTTTGGAAATCATGGATGTCGTGTCCTTCGGGCTAAAGAGCAAAAGGACCATCCAGATTGTTAATGGTGCAAAGTTCAAAAGCCAGCATCTGTGATTGTATGGGGGTGTGTTAGTGCCCATGGAAAGGGTAACTTGCACATCTGTGACAGCACCATTAATGCTGAAAGGTACTGTACATACAGGTTACAGGCTACGCTAGATTTAAAAGATGATCTAGATACCAGATGCAAACATGGCACCTATCCAATCCAATGAGAATTGCTCGCCTGGCGCATACGCCAAAAACGTTTTCTAGCTTCCAGGTTTACTTCCTGGTTATGCAGCCCAGTGAATATGTGCAGTAGCGTTTCTCCTGCTAGGGGCACCCACAAGTTCCCACTAGGCCCATATACTTTACATTGTCATAACGTCAGAGATTTTTAAATCACTTTTCTGAGCTCAAGGAAAGTTTTACAAATATACAACCTCCATGGTTCAAAAATGTATAATATAAAGAGTCATAAATGACGTTGTTTGACGTCTCTTTTAGAATGGTGATCTATGGGGTAAATGCTTTTAGGGCCGCGGGGGAATTTTTTTAGCTGCAATACCGCAAGTGGCCACTGGGCAAAATTGGAAGCAAGGTTGAGCACATTTGTCCCAGGTTCTAAATGATACATCCATGTCTCTCTCCCCTCCACTCTCCTGTTGACTTTGTCACAACCAGGTGAGCACAAATATCCACTGCACTCATACCATGCCAGCTGTTTGACATGGGGTTTTTTTCATAACGAAAACAAATAATGTTTGAAATATTTGTATGCAAATAAATAATCTGCAAGAAAAACATTATCTGAGCACCATATTTGGCTCCACCTCTATACATGGTGTTGAGCACCATTCATCTGAGATGTAAAGAGAAAAGTGATATCTAATAATGACAGAATTCATGCAATAAATTGAAATTTAAGGGAAGGTTTTTAGACATGACAAGATATAGTAAGGCTAATTAAGGAATTGCTTGTTGATATGTGTAACTATATGAAAAATTTGGTCAAAAACTATTAAAAAATAATTACCTTTATTTTGACAAAGCACGTCATTTAGTTGAGAAAACTCATACAAATCACAAAATCGCAGGAGCTGCAATTTTTTGATAAAAGGTAAAATGTGTCACAACATACCATTACAAATGAAACACTGTGGTGCTACAGAAATGTCCTCGCCTACAAAGCACATCCTCCAACTTAAGGGAACACGTTTGTTTGGTACAGACCCCAGTAAAATCACATCATCATTTTTATTTTTTCCAGTGTAAATGAAATGCAAAATCTAGTATTTCCACTAAAATCATAACTCACATCACAAAATATCTAAATAATTGCAATATGAGTATTTTTTTTCATATCGTTCAACCTTCAGTCCTCTGAATAAGGACTTAGTATTACCATCTCATGCTAGACAAGCAAGGCAAGGCAAACGCATCGGTCTGCAACAGGGAAGTTTTCACTCCCGTCCCAACAAGTTTAAGACATAGCTTAGCTTGCTAACGTTACTGTATACTGAGACTGGCTCTTTAGCAACATATGCAGCACACGTACAAATGGCAATCTGTGACTAGTCATGAACAGATGTTGGCCTACACATGCGCACACTGTGGGAAGGTGTTGAATTTTACATTAGTGGGATAAGACAGCGTAATGTTGCTAGCTAGCGAAGGTAGGCTATTCCACTAGCTAGCATAGGAGGGAAGCGCACTGATACAGTAACGTTACAGCGCTCGACCAAAACTTCACTTTCATGCGCCACAAGTAGTTAACAGCTAGTTACGTCTTAGACTCACCTTTTAAGAGACTGCAGCACACTTATAGATACACCATGGACGACCAGCGAACAGCACATACACATACACACGTAAGTTTTAAACCTAACACAGGTTAGTTGACGTATATGTCACATCGCTAACTACTTTATCGCCCTCTGGTTTCTGGCAAAGCAGCTGTTGTTGACCAGCATTAAGTCAAGAATGAAAATTACAGGCAGTTTCCGATTTAAAATTTCAAAATAAAATGCTCTTAAATACAATGATCTGTTGTATACACAGTCAATGGTTTACTCGGTTTATTAATCAGTGATTATTATTTTTTGTAGCTAGTTTACTATGTATATAATGAGCTACATAACGAAAATGTCTGAAAGGGGAATCTGTTCTGGTTTTCACCGTATAATTGTAAGAATAATTATTTTTACGTTTTTATTTAGGTACAGTATCTCTCCGATTCCGGTTCTATTCATGCTAACTTCAGATAGCTTGGTACAGTCATACCAGCTCTCCGCTATTTCATCTAACAGCCCTAAACACTGTGATGATGAAGCAGAAAAAAAGAGCAACGGGTGAGAAGAAGAGTTAGTAAGAATAAGTATAAAATGAAATGAAGAAAGAAATTAGACAAATGATGAATGAGGACTTTTTTTTCGTCTTTGGATGAATATTATTGTTCTAATTATACATTTTAAATCTTTGATTTTATTTTTTGTTATTATTGCCCTTTCCTTTTTATTTAATTTTTACATTGGGTTGTCATCAATAGCCTTTAAGACTGGACATCTGTTACTTATCGGCATCATTTGAGATATGCATATAATGTTGTCCTTGTGGAAATTAAGATCTATGATTTATCAAAACATCAACAACAGTGAGTGGATTCTACAACATTTTGTAATATTTTTGTAATAATGTTTTGAGTGTCTAAACCTTCACCTTTTTTGCTAACATTCACAATGAAAACACAGAAACTGTGAACCAAATAGCTTTTATTAATTAAATCATTAGTGGTTAAGCAATGAAACATTATACAGAAACCAGTTACCAACAAAACAAAAGCAAGGAAACAGTTAAGTGAACTATAATTTGTGTTCCATTAACATAGGCCTCAGCACAGCTGCAGGTTGTTACTGCTTTGACAGACATGACATTGTTATTCCCCTTTGAGTGGCTGATAATTAAACCACTGAAGAATTCTTCTCCACAGCTGTGCATTAAAAAGCTAGATTATTTTATCCTTGCTTACATGTAAGAGTGCCAGATTTGTCATTTGTTGCACGGTGAAATCTGTGCAAACATAAAAATTATTTGGCAGTTCTAAATGCAGAAGAAGTGCAGGCAGCAGAAGGCAAGAGGCTATCTGGAAAATAAATCAAAATGCATGCTGATCTACAATGGCAGTGATTCACATTATATACAAAAAACACAATTGTGATGTGTCTGAGCTAGAAACTAAACTTTGACAGTACAAATAATTTGGCAACAGTTATATAAAACCTTATTTTGTCTTCTTTTGGATTCACAAATGTATCTTGTGTCTGTCTCTACGTTAGCCCTTTGATAGACTGCTGACCTGTGCAGGGTGTACACTCCCTCACTATGCTGGGATAGGTTCAGGCCCCTGCTACTCTGACCAGCATTAGTTTGGAAAATGCATAGGTGAATGGACATTTATCTTGTTTATGATATTTAAAAAAAAATCAGTCAGGGCACAGCATTCAAGGATTAAAAACATTACTTCTTGAATTCATTCTTGCAAGGCACTAGTGGTGAATATACAAAACCCATTTATTCATCTTGTTACAAACAAGTAAATGTGGACGATAAAGGAAACCTAGGTGGAGATACTTGAATGAAATGGCAATTTGAAAGAACAGTGGCACAGTAACTAAGAGCAGACAAAGTTATATAGTGTGATGACTGGACACTAGGGGTCAGTGTCAGACCACAGCAATAACATACATACACTCTTCTTTTAAAACTTAGTCCTATGAATAGACAGGACCTGAGAGTACACAGTGTTGATAATAGTCTAAACTGGTCCTACCAGAGTTTTGTGAGACTGGCTGAAAGTATTGGTCCTTATCTCAGTTTATTTATGAAACACATCTTTAAATAGCAGATAACAGGTTTTTAAAAAGAAGATTCCTATGATCAAAGTGAATACCATCAGTGAGTGAAATGTAATGGACCTACATTGAGCAGTCTCTGCCTAATGTTTTGCAGACTTTCATTTCCGTGGGTACTGTTTATTCTTTGGGAACATTGGCAGTAAAATGTTACATAAGAGTATTGCATGAAAAACAAGGTGTGCTGATTAGGCTATATTCTGACAGCGATGAATAGGAGAAGACATCAGCCTAGAGTAAATTGTGCTCACATACAAACTCTTACACAAATATTTAACTTTGAGCTCATCAACAGCAACAGAATCACTGCGATTCTAAATAATGGGGTGATGAGTTAATGAGTAAGATAACACTTCAGTATTTAAACGGACGAACAACAAATGGGGTGAAAGAAATAGTTTGGCATCTGTGATATATAAAATATTTCTGAAACATAAGAAATTTCTGGATAAGCACAAATATAGACTCAGTGTGTTAATGGATCATTTGGCCATTGGGAATCGGCCACCCAACAGTCCGTAAGATCATTTTCTTTGTATTCAACAAACACTCAGAGGACAGGAGATGAGTCGTTTCCATATTCTCATACCACTAGTTGTGAGTAGTTAGCATCGTGATTTAAAAAACGAAACAGGAAAGGAATTGCTGACAAATTACATTTTCTTACAATGGGAATAAATGATATATCTTCTTGACGATCTCTTCATCATGTCAGTTCTGCCATTGCCCTGCCCCCCTTCCTCCAGCCCCACCCACCCCAAGTTGTTTTCTGTTTCTCTTTCCTATTTTCTTCTTTCAATTGTCATGATCATCTACACAATCCAAACACAAATGGACTTGAAGTCCCTTGAAGAACCCTTGAAGTCATTTTGCAAATATGGAAAGATTTTCATTAAGTTTTCATTTTGTTTTGTAAAGAACACATCCTGTCATCAAATAAAGTAAAAGTAAGTTGTTAAATGTTTGTTTTCAAACATGTCTGTTTGTTACCAAATTGAGTAGTTTTGGCCATCATTCCTATTGGTAATAATAACATTGTCTTAACCAAGTTGACTGTTGAGATCTGAAGATGCACTAACCAATGGTCAGATAATCCAGTTTAGAGGCCCAGGGGGAAATGAGCTAAACACTGGGCACCTACTGACCCCCAGTTTATCCCACTCTGCTTTTCTAACCTACAATAATACTTTGCCATAGCTTTGTTCTTTGGTAAATTAAAAAACACAACACTGACACGTTCTCATTATATAAAGTTGATAGGGAAAACGATTGCATATATTTGCACATTGGCAGACACAAAGAAACATTAAGATTCGTTTGGAGTTATGTCCACCTGAAGAAAGTCCAATGTTCCCTCTTCTTTTGGCTCTGGTTTGGTCTTCACCAAATCCTAAATATCCGGAATAAATATCTGGCTCTTTACAACATAGTGCTGAATGTTCCACTATGCTCACCTTTCTCTAACTGTGTCTGTATGTTTTTGGTTTCTGGGCAAGTAGTGCACAGTGGGTTAATCCGAGCACTGACAACAGCTGCTGCTGGAGATGGGAGCAGTGAGACTGAACCAAAACAGTTGTGGGCCGAAGCCCTAAAACAATGAGCTGAAAGAAAACTCTTCATTTGTCCAAGGGGAACTGAAAAGACAGGTGATAATTCTCTGTACTTTCCTCACTTGGACATAGTTGAGCTTGGACATAGTATTCCTGTAGAGTAAGGATTACTACTGACATTTTGGGTGTGTCCTTTAAATTTTATCTCCAAATAAATTTTAGATAATCTGGTAAAAAAAAAAAACTTGTCTCATTGACAACCTGCCTGATTGTCTGCCTGACCCATCAAACTTTTAGCAATATCACCATGTTCCCAGATCTCAGCAGATACCTTGGTGAGTACAAAGTTATTATACTGTAACTGATAGGAATAAATGATAGTTATTAAAAAAAGACCCTAATTGTAATTAATTGTAACTATTCTTTAATAATCTCAATCCCCTCAATTCATTCAGTTTTTACAAAAGAACCTCAGGATTGGTGGAAAGGATTTTTTAAGGATCTTGGCAAATTCCTTAACCTTTATCTAGTCGCTGTCTCTGTCTTCATTCTCCTGCAGGGCATGTTGGCTGTCCTCCTCTTCATCCTCCTCAGCCTCTTCCTCATCCCCTCCACCATTCATCATCTCCATCTCAACCTCCACTGCGCCCTCCTCAACCTCCCCATCCATTCCACTGATGGGCTCAGCATCTTGGGATACCTCCACCATCTCTGTGCCGTGGACTACCTCAACGGCGCCCTCCCGGATTTTCTTGACATGGAAGGTGAAGGGGGGCACCTTGTACACGGCAGTCTTGGACCGGGCATAAACGACATGGTCAGGTGTGAAGGCCTTCTTCACCTTGTCACGGGATGTCTGGATCTTCTGCTTGCGCTCAGGGTTGACACTCATTCGTGTTCCAAGCTTTCCCATCTTCTTTTCAATGTTGTGACGTGTCCTCTCCAGGTTCTCCTTGGTCTTCTGCTTGGTCTTTTCCAGGTTGTCCTTTGTCTTCTGCTTTGTCTTCTCCAGGTTGTCTTTTGTCTTCTGCTTTGTCTTCTCTAGGTTATCCTTGGTTTTTTGTTTGGTCTTCTCCATCTTCTCCTTTGAGAAGACTGTCTTCAGGTTTTGTACACGTTGCAGGCTGCTGCGCTTGATGCGCTCAGCGCGAGACTCCTCAATGGTGTGCTCAATCTCCAACCCTTCCTCATCTGAGGAGAGGTCTACATGGGGTTTGTCTGCCTTCTCTTCTTCTCCTCCCTCCTCTCCAGGCTCTTCCACAGTTTCCTTGAGCTCTAGCAGGCTGCCTCCTCGGCTTCCTGACACAGACTCAGAAACCTTCATGGATTTTGAGATGCTGAGTTTTGAGGGAACCTTTACTTCATCCTGTGAAGAGAAGAACATAAAAAATGTTAATGCTATTCAGTATAATATGTAGAAGTTTAGGTCAAAGTTAAAGGCAGCAACAAGAAAGCGTTGCTTAAAGTTTTAAACATGAAATTCTGGCAAAGGATGGCCAATGAAAATATAGGCAGAGAAACATCTACGTTGTTCAGTCTTCATTTTAAAAATAACACCTACATCAAAATGCTGTTTGTTGATTTCCACCCCACCATTCAAAACAATCATTTTGATGAAACTGGTTGGCAAGCTCAGCACTCTGGGCTTGAGTACCACAATCTGCAACTGGACATTGGACTTTCTCACAAACAGATCCTAGACAGTTCAGATGTAACTGCCAGATTGGCAGTCACATCTCCTCCAGTCTAGTGCTCAACACTGGAGCCCCCCCCCCCAATCTTGCAGAGTGGTAAACAGCTAGGAGGTGGAGCTGATTGTTGATTTCATAAAAAAGGACCCCTGTCTACATCAGTGTAGCTGAGGTGAAGTGAACAATTTTAGGTTTTTGGGAATCAACATCACAGGGATCCGCTCATGGACATCACACATCTCCAGTCTGGTAAAGAAAGCTAAAAAAAATTACTGTATTTCTTAAGGAAACTTAAGAACGGAAGATTCCCATGCCAATTTCTTGTTAATTTTTTTATAGAGGAGCAATAGAAAGTATCCTGACTGTAAACATCACTGGCATGAGATGTGCCTGGCCCAGGACCGGAAGGCTTTGCAGCAGGCGATTAAAACCCAGAACATAATTGGTATCCATCTACTGTGCATCAGTGGTGCTGGTAAAGTGAGGTGCCTTCAAAGAGCCCAAAGGAATTCTAAAAGACACCCCAGCCACAGCCTGGGCAAGAGATACAGAAGTATCTGCTGCCGTACCACCAGACTACGAAGCAGCTTCTTTGGTTAGGCTGTGAAACTCCTCAAATCATCCTCTGCACTGACATATTATTGCCTTATTAACTTCATATGGCTAATGTGCTATTTACACATCAAGCAGACATGGAGCAACAATAGAATTCACTTTTTGGAATTGGGTTTGTGCCCACCTTATAAATTTAAGTTCAATATTCACTGTTCCTTTTACTCTGGTTTGGTCTCCACCAACTCTTGAGGAAATATTTGGCTCTTTAGCGGCTAAATTCTAGACTATGTTCCCCAGATAGAACCCAACTTTTTCTATCTTCTGTTTGGCTCTGGTAAAGTAGCGTGCAGTGGGTTTAGCAGAGACTTTTTACTGAAATCAGCTGCCGGTTGCTGCTAGAAATTAGTTTCATAAGAGATGTGGGACTGAACCAAAATAGCAAAGTAGACTTAAAACCAACAATGATTGAAGTTTATAATTTTAAAAAGCTCTGCAGAGCTAAGAATCAGAATCAGGTGGTTCTCTCAGGGTTTGTCACTATGAATGAAAACTTTCATGTTATACTGTAAATAATCTTTTCATCCATAGTTAATATAAAAAGTATAAAAATATATATATAATATAAAAAGTTTATCGCTTCAAGTTTATCTGAAGGGAACTGCAGTCTATTTGGGTTAGGCTGAGGTTAAGCGGGATTGTTAGAATTAGGGTTCAATTTGTTGAATTTTAGGAACTAGCGGTATCTTTGGGATAGTAGTATTGGTAAAAGGAATGAAATGACTTACTGTACGTAGCTATTATAAAATACATGTATGTCTATTTGTTTATTTTCCCTTTCTCTTTCTATGTGCACATGTACACACAGGCTAACTCAGGTGAGGATCATGACTTACTAGTCAGGATTTGCCACAAAATAGAGGCATTAGAGGCTAGCCTCAACAGAGATGTGGGCTGATTACATTTGGCAGAGGCCAAGACCAAGTACAGTCTGTAACAAGACTCCAGGGCTCACTCATTTATGTCATACCTGAGGGAGACATGACAGAGAAAAATGTCTCAGAGACAAAGGAATGGAAACATGGAAATGGAAATAGGTTAGGGGGGTTTTCTGTTACAGCTGTGAGCAGAGTGTTGACATGTTATGTAACACAAAGTTTGAGTGCGAAACTGCAAATACCCTTCTGCTCACATTTATAAGATA
>JBBPCS010000087.1:55316-68337 GCA_037974645.1 Hollardia meadi | reverse complement strand
AAGATGTCATAAAATAAAAATCTGTCTATCATATATATATATATATATATATATATATATATATATATATATATATATGATTTTGGATTGGATATATATTGCAATTGGATAGAGCCACAGCCAATCAGAGCAACTAAGCTTGTGACATAGCACTGAGTGACACATGTGTTTGTGCTTGGACAAAAATAATGGCCTGGTCAGAAACTATAATGTATTTCTGAAAATATTTTAGGTGAGAAATAAGCAATTCAGTAACCATTCATGTTTGATCAGCACTGCCTAATTTGACAGTTTGATCTGAGTTTCATGAGCCTGGATGGACCTGCAGACTGGATGCAACTGGATAGACCTACAACCAAACAGAGCAGCAAAACTTGTGATATCCGATTTTTCTATTCTGGACCGGTGACGCTCCTCTGTCAGTCACTGTATCAAACCTGCCCCTGTTAGATAAGTGGTTGTGACACACCAGGATAACCAGGACAGAAGGAAATCTGTCTGAATGGGAGGGTGGCCAGATGTATCTGTAAGAGCAAATGAAACATGAGCTCGGTAGATTTTCTGGTTCCCAGGCTACAAACTAACTGTCACACAATAAAAATGGTTCTTGGGGTCCTGTGAGGATCTTCTGCATTGGATCAGTTGTCTATAGCTGAACCAATGAGTTGATCAATCAATTTCAGCTATTTTTTCAGGCAAAATTTGCCATGAATTCACTGCTTTTTGGATTTTCAGACATTTAATAAAACCATTAATCAGTTAATCAAGAAAATAATTGGCAGATTAATCAATAATGAGAATAATGGTTAAAGTGGTCCACTTTGTTCCATTTTAATCCAGTCTTGGCTACAATAAAACATAATTTAGTATTGTATAGTGTATTTAATAGTATGGGACTGTATGCTATGCTACGCTAATAGTTTCTCTAGGAAAAAACGGGTTTCATATATGTGTCCTTTTACTTGACCTTTTCAACGTATAGAAAATGAATGCATATATTTTAAAAATCTTTAAATCTAATACTTCTGCATGTCTTCCTATCAAAGGTGGAGTGTTTCCTTATTCTAACCAAGTTGGAGTGTGGTTGTCATCATGGGGGAGTTGTTCAGAAGCGAGGAGATGACCCTGGCCCAGCTCTTTCTCCAGTCAGAGGCTGCCTACTGCTGCGTCAGCGAGCTGGGAGAACTAGGCATGGTCCAGTTTAGAGATGTAAGTATGAATATTCTCACTCTGTGCCATTTCCTTTTGGTAGAACTCCTTTGAAGGCAGTAATAATCTCATAGATTAGAGTGAGAGGCCAGAGAGGCGTGTGGTGTTACTGGTTCCGTCTTTCATATGACATCACACATGCGACTTCAGGAAACAAACTAAAGGCCGTTGAGAGGCTGATATCGGACTTGGTTTACATTGTCTGACATGATATCAAAAAGATTTGCTGAGATCCAAAAAATATAATAAATAACTTTTACTATGAAAAAGATCAATTTATTATAACGTACACACATTTATAATGAGAAAAATCACAGCGATCAATAGAAAGTGGTGGTCAACAAATAATTGGCAAAATATGGCGAGCCTCACCCTCTTTCCCACCAACCACACACAGGTGAACAGGTGCATATATTAACTATAAGTGCCACTGCCCTTACCCATGTGTCAATAGTCACTGACATCACACAATAATAAATGACAATATCACAAACACTAAAAAACAACAAAACCAAAATATCAACAATTACAAATACTATTAAATGTATTCCTTTGTGAATTTATTGATGGCCCCTACACATGAATTGGTGATAACTAATAAATGTATACATAGAAGTTTTCATTTTCTAGCTAAATTTGTTTTCCTTATTTTTCCACCTGCAGCTGAATCCAGACGTAAACGTGTTCCAACGCAAGTTTGTGAATGAAGTGAGGAGATGTGAGGAGATGGACAGGAAACTAAGTAAGTAATGACATCTTTTTTCATCTCATCTGGAAAATTTTTAAAGAACTTGGTTTTGAAAAATTAGAAGGGTTTTGAATGATGGATTATCTCTGCTGAACAGGGTTTGTAGAGAAGGAGATCAAGAAAGCTAACATCCCAACTGTGGACACTGGAGAGAATCCAGAGGTGCCTTTTCCCAGGGATATGATTGATCTAGAGGTAATCTGCAATCTTCAATCATTATCACTCATCATCCATCATTGTCATTTGCATACCATGCATACTGATGACTTGGTAGAAAGGTAGAAAAAAACGGCAAGATATTCCACAAACACCTCACTCAGCATTACCTACAGTATGACAAGACAGGCCAAATTCTCTAGTGGCTCTCTGTTGTCAAGAGTGACGTTGCTCCTCTAGGGTAGTGCTTATATGTCCCTTGTCAGGGCTGCAAAAGAGAATAGCTAATAGAGAATAGAGAAGGTTGGAAGGAGGGATGCATGATATTTAGGATAATGGGAAATTTTATATTTTAAGTTATAGGCCAATAATTAAATTAAAGCCGTTAATTAGAGCTGATAATACGAAGCCAAATTGCTTTCATTAGCTTAACAATAACAGCATCTACAGACTCTGATACAGTGGGTAGCAGTATGCATCTTTAAAGATGGTTTGTGATTTGCCAACAAACACAGAGAAGCTCATGACGTCAAACTGCTGCAGCTGGGTGGAACCACATAGTGTAGACTAGAGACAAACATGTCGTCGATGGTGTGGACGTTTTTTTCAGTTTCAGAGGAAGACAACACAATTGTAATACATGCTCCACAAGGTTCAGAAAGGAGGGAAAATATCTACAAGTTTAACACAACAAATCTTCTTGGCCCTCTTCTATTCACCATTTATATGCTGCCCCTTGGACAGGTTATTCAAAGCCATGATGTGCTTTACAACTTTTATGCAGATGACACTCAGCTCTATATGCCATTAAAACCCAGAGATCCCAGCAGCTTATCAAATCTTTCAGCTTGCATCTCTAGCATTAAATCGTGGACATCCCAAAATTTCCTCAAATTTAACGATGAGAAGACTGAGGTCATCTAGTACTGTCCCTCAAATCTTATTAACTCTGTTGGTGCACATCTTGGTGATCTATTTAAAAACATTAAGCCGGCTGCTAGGTATCTAGGAGTGATTTTTGATGCCAAACTCCTTAAATTTCGTACCCTCGGCTGTGCAGAAACTACAGATTATGAACTTATTTTTAAAATACAAACATGTGAAATTATTGGTTATCTTATTGGTATTAGAAGGAAATAATTATCGGTTATTGTATAGGTTGACAAAAATACATATTGTGTATCCCTACTTGGAAGTGCTACCCATTGTGTCCAGATAGGGCTTACATTTTTAAAATAACTTCAGGGGATTTGAATTAAGAGGATAATTCAACAATAAAGCTGCATTCTGATGGATTATGAATTTTATGCACTCCTGCATGGTATCAGCCCTTTAAACTACAGTTTGATGCATTTTCAGTTGTTTGAAAAGCCCCTCAAACCTCTTAGATATGACAGACGCTAATAAAAAAAAATCATCCCAAATTCGAAACTGTTTAGGATTGTTACATTGACAGGATGTTGTCAGTTTCTGTAGTTGATTACAGCATGTGGATATGATGTGCAATCAAAATGCTGTACCTTATTTATGATCAGACCTTAGCTAAATGCCAAAACATTGTAAAAGCAGATGTAAAAGTAGTCTGCTATAAATAAATGCGTAACAATGAGTGTCTCTTGACTGGCAGGCCACCTTTGAAAAGCTAGAGAACGAACTGAAGGAGATCAACACCAACCAGGAAGCACTGAAGAAGAACTTCCTGGAGCTGACGGAGCTCAAACACATCCTCCGTCGAACACAGCAATTCTTTGATGAGGTTTGCTTAATTCACCCTCTCAGACATACACACCACACACACACACACGCAGAGGCACAATAGATCAGTGATGTGCTTCTGCAAATCAAGTAACTGCGATCTTCCTCATGTCTTGATAGATGGAGGATCCCAACCTGCTGGAGGAGTCATCAGCCCTGATGGAGGGCAGTGAGGGGGGCCGCGGGGCCCCACTCAGACTGGGGTAAAGCATGAGGAACATTCATTAATACACATTATCCATTTGTCTTGGCAAATGTTTAAGTAGTCATCTGAGCTGCACATGACAAACTGAACATGAATACACATTTTGGTGGGCAGCCCTCAAATAAAGACATTTTTAGTCAAAAGATTGTTTTAACTAATTAGTTAGTGATTTAATTATGGAATAATATCATAAAAAGATTAGTGATGCACAATATGTATCAATGACAAAAATTATATGAACTTAAAACCGATAAATTGATGGTGGGTATGCACCTTTAAAGTTGGTTTGTGATCCATCAATAAATACAAAGAAGAAGGAAAAGAACAAGCACAGCACACTTTTGTCTTGCTCTTGATATAAAACTGCTGCACCTGGTAGAGCCACTATGCAGAGAGCCAAACATGTCTGTGTCTGTGTGTGGTTTCACAGACACACAAAATATTAGCCCTTCTTACCCTCAGCTGTGCAGCGGTACAGGTTATGAAGTTTTTTTAAGTACAAAAATGTGAAATTATCGGTTATCTTATTGATATGGGCCACGAGAAGTTGGTAATTATCAGTATCGAGTGAAAAAAATCCATCTTGTGCATCCCTAAAAATGACACACATGGTGACTTTAAATCCTACTTGTAAATCCAGCATTGATGCAAAAGTTTGGACTATCATTTGCGAGTAATGATAAATGACCAATGCATTCCTTGGTGTATTACCACCTGTAGATTACTGAAATAAAGTGAAAGCATTGGGAGGAATATATAACCAGTCACCCACCTACATGTTTGTCCTCATGCATGATGCAAACAGAACAGATCTACTGGTAAGGATGTTGTTTTGTAGCTCTACAGGTGACCCCCCTGCGCACCTTTAATTTCTGTGTGTCTTCTGTGAATAATTAAACTCTGTTTGAAAAAGTTAAAATTGTTAATAATAGAATTGTGCTTCATGATGTGTTTATTGTTGCTTGGAACAGTCACCTTTATATCCATTACCACTGGGTTGGGTTTCACCATTTCAGTCAGTGTGTCGAAGTGTCCTTGGGCAAGATACTGAACCCCAAATTGCCCCTGAAGGCATAGCCATCGGTGTGTGAGTGTGTGTGTGAATGGTTACCTCTCCTAATGAGCAGGTGGCACCTTAGATGATAGTCTCTGCCACCAGTATATGAATGTGTGTGTGAATGGGTGAATGTGACAAAGCACCTTGAGGAGTTAGTAGACTTGAAAGGCGCTATATAAATGCAAGTCCATTCCATTTACACACACACGCCTCCAAAACAATCTCAAAATGTTCTGCTAATCGTGGCACACTGTTTGGATTGCACACATCATTCGAGCAGAGAAAACGCTGCAAATATTGCAAGATAATTGTGTTAGCTGGAAGAGGAAGAGACGAGGAAACCAATGTAATGAAACCTCTTGCTCTGGCTGCTAACTGAAAAATTAAATCTATGAGTCACATAAACTAGTTAGCCAAGTTGGCCAGCTGGGTTCAGTGTTTCCATTTATGTTTATATGTTGGGTTTCTTTTTTCCCCTTTGTTTTCTCTAACAAGATAAAGTAAAAAAAAAAAAAAAGTTCAGTATTGCCATAATATCTGGTACCTATACAAGTAAGCTAGCTAGCTAGCCTGCTGGCCAAGGACAATTAATACCAGGGAATGAGCATTAAATGTTGTCGTTGCCATTTATAGATAAGTATTTTTAACATTTAAGAAAAGCTCCTCTGAGTACTTGTGTGTTTTTTTCTGTGCAGGTTTGTGGCTGGAGTGATCAGCAGGGAGAGGATTCCAACCTTTGAGAGGATGCTATGGAGAGTGTGTCGTGGTAACGTCTTCTTAAGAAAGGCAGAGATCGAGGACCCTCTGGAGGACCCCACCACGGTCAGCACTCAACAAACCATCAGAGACTACTAAAAAGACAGATCTGATTTGATTTTTATACATTTACAGATACACAAAGGATATATAATGAGTATACTCACAAACAAGAGGTGCATAAAACCCTCACAGGGGCTTGATCTGGTCACTATTCAGTAAAGGCTAACTTAGTCCAGAAATATTAAAATGATGTGAATAAAAGAAAACGAGAAAAAAAACAACAATAGATAATCAACACACTAGCAGACGCACAAAAATACATTGAATTAAATTTTAAAATAAATTTAAAATATGATACGGCAAAGCAATCCATATCACTGAACCTCCAGTCCAAACTGGAATTCCACTGTTAGGAGGCCTATTTATAGTTATTCAGTGTGGGATAATTATGACATTGATGATTGTAGGAATATTATTCAGGATAGAATGTAGGAAGAATCAACCAGAAAAAGAACACAAAAGCATAAATGCATACATACACATTCATAACATAGAATACTAGTCATTGTTTTTAGAAACAGACAGTTTTCTAACAACTTCTTCTCTTTTCCAACAGGGAGACCAAGTCCACAAATCAGTCTTCATTATCTTCTTCCAAGGTGACCAGCTGAAGAACAGGGTGAAGAAGATCTGTGAGGGGTAGGTGTTACAGAGGAACATGCCTAAACTATATTTAAGATGAACATTGCATTCACCAAAATTAGGGACTTTTTAAATAGAAATATAATGCAGCTGCTCCATTTTCTTGGAGCTAACATCTAGTGGCCATTAATGAAACTCCAGCTCACTGTTCTGCTGTGATGGTTTTCACTTGTTGACAGCAAAAGCATGCAAGACTCTAACTCAACTAATTTGATAAAATTAAATCAGAGACTAATTTATTTAACGATTTAATTTAAAAAAAAATGCATGTTGATAGTTAATTTAGGTGTTGAAGGTCTCTTACGTGAAATTAAAAGTGTGTGAAAACTAGTTAGCAAGAGAACAGAGGAGATTAAATAACCGGAAGTAATGGATAAATAATAAGCTAAAAAAAAATTGATGAACTGTTGAAAAAGACCACTAAAACAGATAAATGTTTCCCCGCTTTTGACACGCCATGTGGTAGCAGACTGAACGAAACAGGGACAGAAATATTGTAACATCCAGTCAAGTCAAATTTTATTTATATAGCGCCAATTCACAACAAAAGTTATCTCATGACACTTAACATGTAGAGGAGGTCTAGATCATACTCTTTATTATTAATGAATTTAATTATTAATTATTAATTGCAGAGACCCAACATTCCCCCATGAGCAAGCGCTTGGCGACAAACCTCAGAACCTGACTCTAGGGGGGCGGCCATCTGCCTTGACCAGTTGGGTTGAGAGAGAGAGAGAGAGAGAGACACAGGCACACACACACAAAGATGCATAATAATAACAGCTATAGAAATATTACCACTGTTAATAACAGTAGTAGCTTTAGTAACTATTATTTTGTAATATAATAAGAGATATAAAAATAATAATAATAATAACTAACTAATTTTAATAATAACTCAAGAATTCATACACTAATTATGACATAATCCGTGCTGATACAAGTGCAAGGCGATAATTTCGTACTGTTTGAGCAATATCCTCTCCCTGCTGTTTGTCAATGTAACCGTGCAAGAAATGCCCGTGTTTTCATGTTTGCATCATAAAGATGAGCAAGAAAGAAGGAAGCAGGATGGAAACAAGGAGGAAGAACAACATGTGTTTGATGCTGTGAGTTGACTCTGTTGTATTTGACCAGGTTCCGCGCGTCACTTTACCCATGTCCAGAGACCCCACAGGAGAGGAAGGAGATGCTGGCTGGAGTCAACAGCCGTATTGATGACCTACAGATGGTATGTTTGTCACTGTAATGGATCTACACCTCCCATCAATAGCATTACAAACATTAAATAAACCAGAAAAAGGGGAATAGAGTAAAGTGGGAGTCAGTTTCCACAAAGGTGGCTGACCTTGGAGTAAAGCCTGCTTATTGTTTACTGCACTACCATTAGAAGTGCAGTTCTTTTTTTAATTTTAAAATTCTTTCAATGGGTCTTTGTACTCTTTGTTACACTGATGCTCACTAAACAACAAGAAATGAATCAGAAACTATGCACAACAGGATGTCTGTGTCCAGGCTCCCACTCAGTTTTCCTTCATAAAATTTATTTCCAATCAAATTACAAAAGCCCACATAGTGCAGGCGGGTGTGTTCTTGCACATTAGTGCTTATCTGTGAAAGACCTTTGTCCTGTCTCATAGTGTTGTGGTTCCCCAAAGTTTGCCCTTATTAAGCCTGGAAAAAAAAACCCTGGTTCTGCTTGAGAGGTCTGCTCTAGTCTGAGCCTGCCAACCTTCTACAATGCATTACACTCTACTACAATAGAGCATTTTACTCAGGTTTACATAGAAAATCAAAGACTGTGCATAAACATGTCTTGGGTCTGGGAGCCAGTACAGTCCATTTGCACCATTCGCCAACATGTTTACAAGACAAATACTGCATATCGTAGGTATTTAGCTCCATTCCCTTCATGTCACAAAACGATGACAATAAGCAACAAATGTATTCTCAAAGGCCATTGGATACACCACACAGGAACACAGCAAATGGAAATTAAAGAAATACCTTTAAACAAAAACAATAAATACATTTTAAATACTGTTAAATGTAAACAATCAATAATTAATTTGAATAAAGATAGTTACTAAAGCAGCAGTGTTTGACTGACGTCATTATTACACCTCAGCTCAGGTCAGCCATTAGCACTGTCAAAGCTCAACACCACCCAAACATCCAGTGTTGACGGGACCAGGATGTAAAACAAATCACTCCACGCTGCTACTGTAGGTGCTGAACCAAACAGAGGACCACCGCCAGCGAGTGCTGCAGGCTGCCTCCAAGACCATGCGAGTGTGGTTCATCAAGGTGAGGAAGATGAAGGCCATCTACCACACGCTCAACCTCTGCAACATCGACGTCACCCAGAAGTGTCTGATTGCTGAGGTGTGGTGTCCCGTCTCAGACCTGGACTCCATCCAGTTCGCTCTGCGCAGGGGGACGGTAAGTTCTCTTTTGTTTGTTTCTTTGGATTTGTCTTCATTTATTTACACTGATGAGATCACGTAATCATATTCTAGTTTTTGTACTGAAAAACTGACATATTCTCTCTTGTCATTTACACATTGCATCTCTAATAGGCAACAATTTCTTTTCAAAGCAATTCAGTAACTTGTAGTGACTTATGAAAAATATTTTTTAGATGCTATTGAGAATCATGTACTTTTGTTCCGGTTGGATTTATACAAGCAATCTTACTTTTACCTGAGTAAAATCTCCACTCTGTGGGTTCTTTCCACTCCAGGCCTCTCTGTGGCTCTCTGTTGTTGTGAGCTGTCACTCCGCACTCATAAGCTGTCACATGTTTTATATTGAACTGAGTGTGCTGCTGCTAAACGGAACAATACACTTACACTAGAATGTTTTGGCTTTTCTCATTCTGTGTTGAAAAAACCCCCCGAAAAAATGTATTGTGTTTAAGTGCAGCAGCAGTTCACATACAGGTCATACAACTGATGCTTTGTAAAATAAAGGAATACGGTTGCTCCTGGACAAATATCAGCATGCAGCCCAACATGCTGAATCTCTGCTGGTGTTTAGCTGTGTTGTTGCTGTTTATTTAGATAAATTAAACACAGCTGAACTCACTTTTTTGTAAGGAAATACAAACTATAATGATACTGCAGCCGTCATAAATATTTCGCGCACATTTCACAGCAAGTGCTGCAACAAATACAGTGTTATGTTCATATTTTTACGTACCACATAATATGAGTGGATGACCTGATGATGTTCGATCATGATCAATCTTGAAGGCGTCCACAATCTACATTCCTAGTGAATCATCGTAGTGTATCCTAACTTCGCCTAGAAGAGCTCATAGAATAGCAGGTGGCTATGCTGATTGTAAGAATTACTTTACGTGGCTCTTCCTTGGATGACATATTGTAAATAATGCAACATGAGTTGTAGCTAGCAGCACTGTGGATGAGGTCATCTAAGACCTCAGAGGTCATATTAGATGAGCGTCATATTGTAAAGGCAGTTTATCCTCACCACTGTCACCAAGCGCTTGCTCATGGGGGGAATGTTGGGTCTCTGTGAATTAATAATTAACAACTAATAATAAAGAGTGTGGTCTAGACCTACTCTACATGTTAAGTGTCATGAGATAACTTTTGTTGTAAATTGGCGCTATATAAATAAAAGTTGATTTGATTTGATATTGTTTAGTTTATGAATGATTATACAATTCAATATTCCCTGTCTTAACAAGCCCAAGAATTGTCTGTCCTTTTGTAGCATTCAGTCTTTGTGAGGAGCCATTGTGCTGTTAGGTTTGTATTCCACTCAGGAAGTGGAAGTGGAATCACAGAGCAATGTTCTGATTCATTCATCATGTAAGCCAAAACAGACCTGAAACATCAGTATACATGTACACAGTATTAGTTTCATTTGGACTTTCAAACTGACATGAATTTTCTATAAGGTTGTATGTGGGGCTCTGTGAGTCATCTGGTCTTACCCCGACAACATGGGCAGCATGTGATTGACAAGTGAGGGCTTTATTTGACAGGAGAGAAGCGGCTCAACAGTGCCGTCCATCCTCAACAGGATGCAGACCAAGCAAACTCCACCTACTTTCAACAAGACCAACAAGTTCACGTCAGGCTTTCAGAACATCGTTGACGCCTACGGCATCGGGAGCTACCGGGAAATCAATCCAGGTCATACATTCATTTATCTATCTTCAATGAATGACTTCATATTTAATTAATGATCTCTAAAACATGTAAAGTTCAGCAGCAAAAAAGGTGTGATACAGTGGACAGTGACAATGGATGACTGCTGAAATCTCTTTCCTGTATGAAATGAAATGACTGTGTCAAAAGTAAGTTCAGCTTGTGGTCATTTTTATGGCTGCTGTTTTGTTGTATTGGAATTGTATTGTAACTTCTCAAAAAGTGGTCAGGTGGTGCACACAGCAGCAGCTGCCTGACAGAAAGCCTTCAAGGCTAACTTCTCCTTAAGTGGTCCTTCCAATTAAAGAAGCTTACTGCACATGTGAGAATGATTGATCATAAAACAATCCTATTCAAACTAGATCTTTCATCATTCATATCAAGATAATAAAATGTGTTTTGATCATTTTAAATTTAGTTCACTACTATGTAATAGGGAGTTTACTGAAGTGATGAAAACCTTATACAGTACTGGGAATTTTCAATTTGTAACATGAAATTAGGAAATTTACACTTGAATTTAGCAAAGATATCTAAAAAGAAAAGATCAAAACTAGAGAGTTTAATAGAATGTATTTCAGACATCACATTAAAGATGTTAGGAGACGACGATCTGCCCCAACAATTAGATGAACTTTAACAGGAGTTAGACAAGTTTTATATGAAGAGGGCCAAAGGTGCTTTTTTACGATGCAGATTAAAATGGATTGGTGAGGGGGAAAAAAATACATATTTTTTTAACAAAGAAAAAAGAAACATAGACTATAAAAATAAACAACTCTATAAAAAAGGGATTACACTCTGACTCTGAAATAAGTTGTTATTTTTATATTATATTATACCGCAATGTATATTTACAGCAACTCTTGTAAGCTCCTTTTACTGACAAGGCTGCATGTGCAGGACAGGATCGGGCACTGACCTTTCACAAATCATTTGGAGTGGCCTCCATTTTGCATTTTTCCAAAAATGCTGTTAAACTACCGTCAATAATTTAACCTTGTAAAACCCTTTCAGAAGCACAAAGTGCACGATCCCTCCATTTCCTGGTAAGCTTTTAAAGTAAAACTCTGCAGGAAGTTTTCAAGTTCCATTGAAAGGAGCTGAACCGCTGTTAAAAAAAGCGAAAAACAAAAATTGACTGGAAATACTCAGTGAACGAAAGCTGTATTTTTAATCCTTTTTTTTTTTTTTTTACCAACTAGCTTATTCGTGTTTCTTGGTCATCATCATAAAGTATGATGAGGTAGCCTCGAGGTATTTGGTTGATTTGCTTGTGAAGGAAAATTGTTTTTTGTCCCCAACTGGTCAACCCATAAAAAAAACAACTTGTTTTCTCTCATGTAAATTATGTAGACAAAAAAACCCTCATATATAACAAATTATAAACAGAAATGCATTGCATTTGCACTATTCTACAATTTCTGATACACATTTCGGCAATTTTCTGTAATTTCTATCATATGATTTAGTGCCACATTGATTAATTATTATGATTGCAATATGGACTGTTATAAATGTGGACTCCATATGTTTATGTTCCTTGTTCTTCCTACCTTGGACTGGGTGTAAAAAGCTGGTTAATATTCAATTTCTTCATGCCTCAAATTCAGTTGTTTGTCAGAGATTTCAGCAACCGTGAGGTGGTGTCCTTGATGTGATCTTGAGCCTCGTTGTGTGATGGTTCCCTCCTGTGTGTCACCTGTTACAGCTCCATACACCATCATTACTTTCCCCTTCCTGTTTGCGGTGATGTTTGGTGACATGGGTCATGGCCTGCTGATGACCTGTGCTGCTCTCTATCTGGTCATCCGAGAGAGCCGCCTCCTGGCCCAGAAGAGTGACAACGAGGTACAGTAAGACATAAGACATCTGTACTGCTGTACGTTCTTTTGTGCACAGCTATACAGCCAATTAACACTCAAAGACACACGGCTTGACTTGTCTTGTATTTTACTGGTCTTCTCTTTTGTTGTTTTGCTGATAAGAACATAAATCAGTACACAAACATGAACATACAGTATGTATATAGTGGTTGTTATACACATAATTATGTAATTGCAGAATGCCTACCAAAGAATAAAACAGGCACTGTATGAAACCAGCTACCAGTTTCAAATTAAATGAGTGAAGAGAGCTAGCTACAGCTGTAACTGCCAGCTAGCAGAGCACATGTTTTCCCAAAACAGTAGAAAAGTTTCTAACATGACATTTTGTAAAAAAATGTATAGTGTTTGATAACTCTA
>JBBPCS010000087.1:43267-55216 GCA_037974645.1 Hollardia meadi | reverse complement strand
ATATTATGAGTAATAAAAAGATTTTTATAGTTCAAACGCAGAGTACACGTTAGAAAAATACAACTTATGATATTTCTAAGTTGCTTTATGTCTCTGTAGATGTTCAACATGGTGTTTGCTGGTCGCTACATCATCCTGCTGATGGGGATCTTCTCCATCTACACCGGCATCATTTACAACGACTGCTTCTCCAAGTCACTCAACATGTTTGGCTCTGGATGGAGTGTCAGGCCCATGTTTGGCCCCAAAGGAGCCAACTGGACGTAAGTCAGCCACCAACTCTGATTGTGATCTGAGATGTTCCACATCCTTGATTTTCACTAGTGTTTTCTTCAAGTTATCAAGTTTTTCAAATCAATAGAAGTTGAGCACAACGGTTAATCTTTGTATTTTTGTCAAGATTTGTCATTTAGGTTGTCAAAAATATCAAAGGGATGGTTCAATCAGGAGAGACTAATAAAAAGAATAAACGAGAAAGAGAATTTGAAGTAGACTAAATTTGTTGTGAACAGAAATGTCATGGTTTCGGGTTTTGTTTATTTCCTTGTGTTGTGTTCTAGTTTATTTTTTGGGTTTTTGTAGTCCCTTCCTCTTGTTTCTTGTCTTGGATTGGTTTCACCTGTGTTTTGTCCACTCTGATTGAATCACCTGTTCCTCGTTGTCCTCCTGTCTCTAGTGTATTTAGTCTCTGTCTTCCCTTCCCTCTGTGTCAGATCATTGCTAATGTTACCCTGTGTGCCTACCGGTTATGTTCCTGTGCTCTCTAGTGTTTTTGGGATTTTTGCCTTCTTTATTTCCTGTTCATGTTTTTGACCCTCACCTGTCCATAGACTTGGGAGTCTCTTTTAGTTTAATATATCAGTTAAATTTATCCTGCTGGTCTGCTGTCTCTGCGCCTGGGTCCTAACCCCCCTGTTCTCCAGTGTTTCCGGCACTTAGACCCCAGCAGGAAGTACTGTAGATCACCAAGGGAAGCGGTCCGACGATTAGGAGCTTCCAGTCTGAAGGAGACTTCCCCCGGAGCCTAAACACTGGTAGTGGAGATGAGGGGTGGAGCTTGATGACTTCATCAAAGGGGACTTTTGATTGGAGGGTTTAATTGGAGATGGTCAGGCGTCCGTGGGAGAAAACACTTTTTAAGTTTGACAGCTTACAAGTGATTAGCTAAGAAAAAGTGTGTCCGGTTGTGATTAGATGAACAGGAAGATGAGTTATTGAAGCTTAGAGATAGCAGGGAAGCTCCATGTGACTTAGAGGGCATGCGCAAGGAGATATTCTTCCTGACTGAACTTTTGCTAAGCTCCGTTTCAAAATTTTGTCAACATGCCTAATGTGTATTTATATTCTTTGAGAGAGTAAGATGCAAAGATGGGTATTGATTTCATGTCTGTGGTTTAAGTACAGGGCTAGAGTAAAGATATAGTCAACCTAGCTTAGCATAAAGACTGGGAAAGCAGGGGGAAACTGATTTTGTCCAAAGTGAAAAAATACATCCACCAACACCTCTAAGGTTCATTAATCAACATGCTAGTTTGTTTCATCTGTACACAATTTTGTGGTTTTAGGTTGTTTTGTAGGTGCAGAGACTTCCTGAAGTGTTGTTGTCACAGTGAGGTTGCCTGGTTTGGTGCCTGTACTAAAAACCTGCGCTCACTGACCTACCCATTAACCTCCGCTATAGCCAGAGACACTGTAGAATGGAATGGGGTGGAAAGAACAAACCTCAACATAATTAAGAATATATAAACATTATGAAAGTAATTAAAAAGGAAAAGCAGCAGCAGATGCTGGAAACGAATGACATGTTTTGCATCAAAAATGACAAGTATCAAGCTTAGAATTTTCAGTTCAGCCATTAGCAGATTCATTTTGGACCCTGACTACAAATCTATTCAGTATAAAGAAAACCGAAATAACCAAAAACCAAAATATTCAGATATTGTCATGAAATAAAATTTTGCATGACAATGAAGGAGCCCTCTTAGACCCATCAGATCCATTCTGGTATTATTTACCCAATCTCAGTTCTGTAGTCCCATCACGCATTATTGACATTCATGTGGTTTTCTTACTACTTTACTGTATGGCTTTCTTTGTGTTCTAAAATATGTTGTTATTAGCTCTAAAGCCTGCAGCATGTAAATAATCTGCTTCATTTCAATACATCCATCTCCTGCTGGTATGTCCTAGGTTTGAGACACTTGATGGAAACGCAGTTCTACAGTTGGACCCAGCGGTTCCTGGTGTGTTCAACGGCCCTTATCCATTGGGAATCGACCCGGTAAATCCTGTACACTCACGACAACAACCAAAATGAATAGCTGGCAGTTTATTGTTGTTTTCTCTGGATAAAGCACAGTGCAACCTTTACATCTGGCTTGTAGACTAAAGGGATAAGGCTAGAAATATTCTGTATGTCTTACTGTCAACATGTTCCCGGAAAAGTCTTAAACTAACAATGAATGTATCCTATAAGTATACATTATGTGTATACATTATGTATTATACTGTATGTGTTGTGATATACAACATATCTTCTCCCTCTGTGCCGTAGAGCTCCATTGTTGTCCAAAAACTATTAAAAACACTTCAGTGAGTCGCACTGTTGCACTGGGCGACATGGTTTTTCATTACCATGAACACACACACTGTAGTTTATTTTGCCTGAATACAACATACACCAACCTGCTGTCCCAAAACCTGACTTAATGTGACCGAATGTGGATTAATCTAACCTCTGAAATTAGTCTGAAACAAATGCACTATTTCCTTCTGTTAGAGTGACGCTTGATAAAAACGAGTTGCCAGCTCTTGTAGGAAAGTATTGGGCCTTTTGTAAAAATAAAACAATTTTTTGCGCTGTTTTTTAAAGATTTATGTTGTGAGTAGGAAGTAATTTGATAAATGACCAAAAGAATTAGCTCAAAGGAGCAAATAATATAGAGTTCCCTATTTATTTGGTTTACATTTGTGCAGCATGAAACACAAAAAAACAAAACATAAGGAACAGTCACACCTTGGCCTTTGACTCTGCTGTTGTCATCTCTGCAGATCTGGAATGTTGCCACCAACAAACTGACCTTCCTAAACTCATTCAAGATGAAGATGTCTGTGATCCTGGGTGTCATCCACATGCTGTTTGGAGTGTCTCTCAGTCTCTTCAACCACCTGTAAGTACTACACCCAACGCCAATGCTACGTAGGTACGTCGTGCATCCGACCATGTCGAAAGGCAAAAGTGTTTATACCTGATTTGAACGGGCACACTCAAAGGCGGGGCATAAAGCCTGCCATTATCGAGGGGGGTGAGATGTAATGAATCACACAAACATTGTGATTATTCATTAGCTTCTTATATTTTTGTCTGTAGCTTAGGGAACTGCAACTTATGTTTTATTATATAATCTTGTGTTGTATAATGACCATTAAACTTCTTGAAAAAAGGAGCTTTCGATAGAAAAACACTGAGAGGCCAGATATTCTTGTTTGTTTTGGAAAGTACAAATAATTAGCGGGACTTGAACTTGGTTTGAAGCACACTGAGGCCCTAAGACTAGTTAGAATTGCCCTCAGTGGGCATGCAAGCTGTAGTATACATGTTCCTTCAGGTTAATCAAGGAACATGTGTAGTTTTTGCCTATATGTCCACACGTTTTCAACACACAGTCAATATCTACTTTGAAAACGGATAATATTCTTGGATTTTTCTGCCCCTTTATAAAATTCCATTTGGGATGAAAATGTTTTTGATTTTGATGCCTTAAGTAATGTGAAAAGAAAATTAAAAAAAAAAAATCTGACTCAGTGAGTTAGTTTAGGTTTCCACCTGAGCTCTGTTCTTTTAAATACCTGTTTACATGTTGGTGAGTCTGCACCATGCAAAGTCATCCTCCAGTTTCTTGTTGCTCTGTGACTGCAGACATACAGACAGCAATCACTTGGATTACTGTTGATACTGAATTTAAAATAAAAATATGAAGAGTGATCTGATTCCAGCAGTATGTGCATGACGTGTGTGTGTGATCAGATCTGAGTTATGACTCAGGTTTAATAGTGTTATTACATCCATCTGAATGGATATGATAACACTGATTAAACAATTAACCTGGTCGGAAACTCTCTCCATATTTATTGAGACATGTTGACCAGGTTTGTCAGATCGCAGCCGTTTTGGTTGACAGTGCCAGTGCTATTTAACTCAATCACATTCAGTTACCTGCAGGTTTATTCACTGCAGTTGAAAATCAGCGTAGCAGAACGACTTTGTCTATGTTGCTAACTGACTCCACTGCACTGCAGGTACTTCAAGAAGCCGCTGAACATCTTCCTGGGCTTCATTCCAGAGATCGTGTTCATGTCGAGCCTGTTTGGCTACCTCCTTCTGCTGGTTTTCTACAAGTGGACAGCCTATGATGCCTACACCTCTAAGGATGCTCCCAGCCTGCTCATCCACTTCATCAACATGTGTCTCTTCAACTACAACGACCCCACAAATAAGCCCCTCTACAGGGGACAGGTGCTCCCTCCCTTATCCACCCCTCTGCCTCTCCCAGCTTCCTGCCCCTCCCCTCATGCACTAGTATGGTTGAACCTTGCTAGAGAGATGCTCAAACAAAGCTACCCTTCTGGTCAGCAGTCAGTCTCAGCTACAGAGCAGCAGCACTGGAGCTGAAAGTTGTAAGGTTGTGTCTCGCTCTATTAGACTTCTGTAGGAGTTATTCTTGCTGACATGAGACTTGAACTCAGGTCATCCAGTACAATCACATTTTTTGGGTTTACTCTAGCACTTTGAATGTGAAATGAAGCTAGAAATGAGACAATTGCTACATATAGTGGGAAGTGTTATTGTGGAACTCTTTTGCACAGCTGGTTACCTGCTAGTTACCGATCAAAATAGTTTGGTCTAAGTTTTCTATCTAGCTTACTTTGTCAGGAGTAGGGCTGGGCGATAGGACAAAAATGAGTTCCAGCTGCTTCACATTGAATTGAATTGAAACATCTGTGCTCTACATGTTTGAAGAGGTTGGAAACCATATGTACATTTTTTAAACCAACCACTAAGGCTTTTGCCTATAAAACCTATACATAATATATCAAAACGCTTCTAAATTCTTTTCTTTAAACCTTGTCCAAGTGTTTTAACGTGCGTCGTCTTGTTTCAATCCATAATGTGAAATACAGCTCTTCAACTGATGATATTCTCATGTCTGTGGCATATTCTGCAGATATAGACGCTGAAACTGCAGTGAAATGCTGGTATGATGTCTATATGACTATCCACGGATCATTTTCAGGTCTCTTTTTGCTGAGAACAGCACACGTGATGTGGAAAAAATAGATGACATGAAGTGCCACTGAAGCCACGCGTGAGCAGCGTGGGCAGTGTGGCTGCTCTAATCTGTTAATATGGACGCTGTAATGAAAAGTAAGAGGTTCTGCGACGCATGCGCTGCTCACTTACCCTATGTGGACTGGGTGTAATGGCCGGGCAGTTGATCAGGATCAAGTTCCCGCCCATTCACCCACACGACTCAATTGTGAGCACAGTTGTTAATCATGATGTTTCACTGTCTTTTTATAGCATCAAATAACCAATTAAAACCAAACTTGCCAGAAACATTAACACCTGAACATACACCAGTGTGATAAGAACTACCTAAATTGACAGAAACCATCTTTTCTACTAGATTCAAAGGAGACAAAAGAAAGAAAAACAGCTGTGTGTTTTCTTCTGCGCTAGCAGTGAGAGGATTTAGTCAGGCCTCACCCGGATCTGTTCAGGGCATAATCGTCCTCTGATCACTGCTGCATCACAACACCTTGTTAACCTCTCTTTGTTTGAATCTGTAGATGGGGATCCAGGTTTTGTTGGTGCTGATTGCCCTTGCATGTGTACCCTGTATGCTGATTGTGAAAACTATGGTGCTTCGGCGTCAGCACCTGTGGAAAAAGCACCTGGTATGTGAATCTGACCCCACCTATAACCTTACTGCCACCTTTGACGAATGACAATTATAACCTTGGGTATAACCTTTTTTTTTTCACTCTTATTCTGCCATTCATTTCAATGCACATTGTATTGTGTAATGTGTTTGGTTGTGTTACCATGAAAAATGCTTAAAGCCTGCCTTGGAAACGCTCGTATTTTGGTGGGAAATGTATTATAAATACTTCCCAGACTGAGGGCACCCTAACAGCTGATGAGCTGCCTCTTGTGTCCTATTCTTCCTGAGTATTTGACGAATATCCAAAATGCTACAAATCCAACTAGAAGCTCTCATTGCTCTCACTGGTTGTCTTAAACCCAAAGTCCCATCAGACTGGAGATCCGTACCAATTAAAAAGAATGACTGGTGGTGGAGTGCCACTCAGTGTAAATTTTGCTACCTGATTTTGAATGTGTTTTAGTTTCAGTTTTTTGGACAAAAATATATTAGCCTTTATTCACTGTTTGGTTTCAGATAATTATAGTTTTAGTTTAGAGGAGCTCAATTTCTTGCTCTTTCGAATACAAGCAGCTCAAATACTGATTTGTACGGGAGAGGATTAGGGCCACATTTATTTGAGTTAGGGGCACATGTGAAATTATTTTTTGAAATCCAAAATATCCACCAGAGTTAACTAGTCTAATGACAAGCGCATAAAAGACACTTTTGGCGACTAACAAAAATACTAGACTAGAGCAGGATATTACTGGTAGCTTAATGACTTAATGAGATTCTGTTTGCTGATGTTTAACTCAACCAGTGAGATTATTTTGCCCTCCATTAAATGGCTGGTTACCCCAATTCAATAGAGTAACACTGGTTTAGTCTATAAAAATAATATTGTTTTACTATAAAAGGTTTCATTATATTACTGTATGTTTGAGCATTCTCATTTTTGCTACCTTTGATTTATTAAAAGTATGTCATGCTTCACATGTGGTGGATGTATAACATTTTGGAATGAAAGCCTTCAATGTCTGTGCTGGGTGCCCTGTTTTACTTCAAAAATTGAAATAAATTAAAAACAAAGCGTTCAACCTAAGGCTTGCTTTAAGCTAGACACAGCTCTTGTGGCTTTTGTATCTAGTCCCAGAAGAGGGAAGAAACCCCTGCAGAGAATCTAGAGCAGTCTTTAGAGCAAACAGGCGTGTCCTCATCATGCACCGGACTCACCCAACAGGGCACGCAGAAGTTTGGAGGGGTGCGGGTGGGCAATGGGCCCACGGAGGACGAGGCTGGCATCATGGACCACGACCAGCTCTCCCAGCACTCAGAGGAAGGGGATGAGGTGAGCCCATGAAATATCACCACACACCACTGATTGAGATTCCATCCTCTTCCAGACCATCATTTTGTTTGATTTTAAAATTTGAATAGGTTTCTGTAGGATTGTCATAATTATGCTTTCATTTTTGTACATGGACTCAGAGGGGGGTCACTAAGATAGTACAAGATTTTTACTTATTTTCCAAAGTAGTTACAGATCGCTCCAGGTTCCAGCTGCCAGATTTCCATTACCTCAGACTTGAGAAATAACTACTTTGATACTTGACTTTGATAGTATCTTTATGAGTCACTTTAAAAGTGGGCTGTCATAAACCAAGAATATCAACTGTCCACCTTCAATTTGATGTTGGGTTATTTCAATTTTCTGTGTATCAAAACACATGAAATATAGACCTAAAATAGCCTCTTTCTCAGCATTGGCCTGTTCTCTCCTGTGCTTTTTTTAGTTGATGTTTTGTGTGGGACCTGACTATAATAGTGGCTTCACATGGAACTATATATATATATATATAAGCAATAAAGTTTCATTGTCATTTTCAAATTTTAAGGCGATCTGAATGAAATGAAAAGAAATCAAAATGAAATCGGTGTTTCCCCGAGGTTGATTGCTTTGGCCTGGCAGGAGGTGATGCTGATGTCGACGTCTGTCAGTGTTTTAGCAGGATTACATTCAGAATGTACTCTTGTTGGGAAGCTTTAATGGCACTTACAGTAATGCAACAAGTTGTCGTCAACCTTATCTTAACTGTGCTCTGTTTAACTGTACAGTAATTGAGGACAAGCTACAGAGGCTAGTGCAATGTCATGGAATACAAAGAATGGAGTGATTGTGCTGCCTGGACCACATACAGCATATATAATGATATAATGCTATGGAACACATAGCAGAGAGGAGGAGCAGAAAGAGAAGAGGTGAAGGAAGTGGAATGTGGGCACGACAGTGTGCAGAGAGAAAGGCAGGGCAGGGATGGACTGGCAGCAGATAAGGGATGGATTTTCCATTTCAGAAACATAAACAGTGAGATTGTTTTCACCAGAACCATCAAGTGGAATTTCTGAAAATACCAGCCAGTTTTTTTTCCTATCTGTGAGTCAGAGGTTTGGTGTCTCCCAGGTCTCCTGCATAATAAATGTGTTTATGTTGTGATAACATATTGCATAACTGTAATGTAATAAGACTGCATTGTGTCATCATTAGTCCAAACATATGATTTTCCACGTAGGAATGACTTATCAACAGGATTATGGAATTTAATATTGCATATATTGCATTGGGCGTAGCAACTGACTGTAAGAATATCGGGCTAGAAAACTTGCTGAGCAGGAAATGTTAATATCCAGCTCCACAGATGGATACATGTATATGGAACAAAAGTCTTTCCTTTGTACCTCTTGTGTTTTATCTGGCTCTTTTGAATTGTGTATTATCATCTCAAGTACTGACTGACTTGGTTCCTGGCAGTGTAGGTTATTTGGGAATTTAAACATATTCAGCAGTTGTTGATGAGACTAGCACCTTAGTTCACAGTGTGGCGTATGCTTTACAGTTCTGTATGCTTCCAAAACTGGCTGTGAAGTGATATTTTTTGAGATGGGGGTCAAAATCCTCTGTTCTTGTTCTGCACAAAAACACATTGTGATGTACAGCTGAAGCTAGTTCAAGGCTTTGGCAGTTTAAATTAGTCTAATCAATGGGTGTCTTCATTCTGGCAGCTGTGTGTAGGTGTTGTGTCTTGGCAACAAACCTTCATGTGACTTCCAGGACTCTGCAGTGGTTCAGCAAAGAGGGAATATTACATTAAAAGACAGTAACTTTGAAGGATGCACACTTGTTTTGTGTTGATTACAGTGACCCATAACTCTTTCAGCATACATGAGCGTATTGTATTAAGATAGACATCAAAGAAAGCTCAACCTATCCTTTAAAGGTTCAACCCGAATGGAACCAAGTGGTGCCAAATTTGAGTCTGACCTGAGGCCTGTTATATGTTTTTGCTTTATTTAATCCATTATTGTCCGTTAGCTTGCAATGCTAATGCAATTCATTGGCTACACGCTGTCTGTTTCCCTCTTCCTACTGGGAAGTGCATATCTATTTGCAACCCATGGCACAAACGGATGCAGATGATTTGAACAGTCACAGAAAGAAGGGCAGAAATATCTTTCATCAATTCATCTGAAAATAACCAAAACAGAGCCCAACCTGAGCCCAAAGCTTCACCCAACAAAATGGCTCAAAACTGACCTTAAACAGGAGACTTTTGTCAGGACCCGTTATGTTATGTAAAAAAACAACAACTCTTGAGTATATTGAAATAAACTGCAAAACAATGCTCCGAAGGCAGATAGACTCTTCTGGATCAACGCAGTTTCTGAATTCTGCAACTAACCTTTGACATTTGCTTACTTTCAAGCACTCGGAGGAAGAGCCGGTAAGAACCTAAGTTTGTTATCTTCTTAGCATGTCTGGATGCTGTCTTGCCTGATCTGTTTGTGCCTTCAGTGCCAAGTGTTGTTTAGTCAATCTGTCTAAATCACCTGTACTCCTGTACCGTCCACCTTCCAGTGCCAGGCATGTTTATGTGTGTGACTATTAAGGTGTTTGTCTCTGTGACAAAATTGAAAAACCACTCTGCAGGTCATTTACTCAGATACTCTCGATAAGTCTCGATTTTCAACATATTCGAGATTCAAGTTAATTAGCATTTTACAACACAAGTTTGTATGACCAAATTATAGTTGCACTCCCTTTATGCTACTCACAAAAAACAGACAACATTCTGATGTAGGTGTTGTTATTTTCAAGGTGTGTGAAGACTGAGTGGAGGGCAGTGTAGATGGGATCCTCTGTGGATCTGAATGCGAACTGGTGAGGGTCCAGGCTGGCTGGCATGTAGTCTTCGATGTGCAAAAGAACTAGTTTCTCAAAGCACTGCATCAAAATGGTGCTAGGATTAGGGTTAGCTCTCTTTCCTCTCCTTCTGGGTCGATTGTGCTCTTTGAGGTGGTGTTTGGTCCAGCTCCTCTGGCTGGCTAGTTGGAGGATAGCATGGGCAAAGATCATCTGAAGGTCAACTAATCCAATCCCTGCTCTTACTTTCTGACGTTGATAAGTCATAAGTAATAACTTATCTATGCTTCAGTAGTAAAGGCAGCAAAAATAGCAAATTAACTCAAAAAATTTGAGGGAGCTACGAGCAGTGCAGACTGTGCATGTCACTATGGTAAATATGTTATAATGTATGTGTAATGTAATGTACATTTTACAATGCTAAAAATGCAACCGGTTCATTTGTTTCCAGTGCAGTTTTTACATTAGTAGTCAGAAGATTCTTCTTGTGACCAGCGTTTGTTATTGAAACAAGGCAGAATATATTCAATAACTCTGTAGTGTCAATAGAATCAAGAAATAACACAATGTTTAATTCTTGACATCTATTTTAAGGTAAAACAAGTGAAACTATCTTGTCTTTTTGGCAAATGTCCTCACTTGTAAAAGAAAATAAGCTTATAAGACTCAGTGTGAGTGTTAATGGCTTGTTAAGTTTGAAATTTTTGTAGTGTACCCTTGAATAGAGCTGATGCCAAGACCACTGAAGTAGAGTACAAGTCAATAATAATATTAATAATAATAATACACTTAATTAATATAGGGCTTTTCAAAACAAAGTTACAAAGTGCTTTACAAGATTGAAACAGGATTGAAACATATGGGCTGAGGCAAATAAAAACAAGCAATGACAAATGAAAAAAAATTAGATAGAAATAATATAATAGAAAATAAATATAAATAAATACAGTATATAGAAAATATTTTTTTAAATAGATAAAATAAAAACAACAACAATGAAGATAAATACTACAACCCCAACTCCAAAACAGTTGGGACATTATGTAAAATGTCAATAATGACAGAATGCAATGATTTGTAAACCCTTTTTAACTTAAATGTAACTGAATACAGTACAAAGACAAGATGTTTAATGTTCAACCTGATAAACTTTATTGTTTTTTTATAAATATACACTCATTCTGAATTTGAACACGAACACGTTTCAAAAAAAATTGGGACAGGAGCAAGTTTACCATTGTGTTACATCACCTTTTCTCTTAACAACACTCAGTCAGCGTTTGGGAAGAGACGACACTAATTGTTGAAGTTTTGAAAGTGGAATTCTGTCCCATTCCTGCTTGATATATGACTTCAGTTGTCCGAGGTGTCCGTTGTCATATTTTGCGCTTCATAATGCGCCACACATTTTCATTAGGGGACAGGTCTGGACTGGAGGCAGGTCAGTCTAGAACCTGCACTCTTTTACTCTGAATGTGGCTTCATTGTCCTGCTGGAATAAGCAGGGACGTCCCTGAAAAAGACATTATGTATGTACCTTTCAGCATTAATGGTGCCGTCACAGATGCGCAAGTTACCCATGCCATGGGCTCTAACACAACCCCATACCATCACAGATGCTGGCTTTTGAACCTTGCACTGGTAACAATCTGGATGGTCCTTTCCCTCTTTAGTCCGAAGGACACCACGTCCATGATTTCCAAAAACTATTTGAAATGTGGACTCGTCACACCAAAGGACACTTTTTCACTTTGTCTCAGTCCATCTCAGATGAGCTCGGGCCCAGAGAAGTTGCCGCAGTTTCTGGATGTTGTTGATATATGG
>JBBPCS010000087.1:22231-36007 GCA_037974645.1 Hollardia meadi | reverse complement strand
TATCACACTATATATATATATATATATATATATATATATATATATATATATATATATATATATATATATATATATTATGAGTTTTTAGTCCATGGAGGATTTCTATTTGTAACTTTCCATAAACTGAGAAAAGCGAAGTCTCAGACGCTGCAGAAACACTACTGTGCATATTTAGTTGGTCGCATACGCAGGAAATAAGCTAGAAAACTTTTGTCATATGCACCAGATGACCAATTGTCATTGGAATGAATAGGCATAATCTTTGGATCCAGTATGTAGTTCTATTTATACATCTTTGAGTCTACCACAAATAGTAAACCCCAGTAAAACGACAATATGTTGTTTTGACATACACAATGTGTTGGAATTTGTTAGCTGTTTCACTTTTCTGTATGGTTGTTCTGATAGCTGTAGATTAGAAATCTAAAATGCTAAAAGGTCAAATTTCTGCACAGGTGGAGCATGTGAATCGACATCTAGAAGAGAGTGAGAGAGCTCTGCAGGAACGCATCTTCAAACTGGAAGGACAGCGGATACAACTGGAAGAGGTCAGAGTTTAGATCATCTATGTTTATAAGATAAATACACAATCAGTGTAACACATGCATTTAGTCAACAATGTAACCGCTAATAACAGATTGTTGACATTTCTTAGCCTAAAGCCAGATTTCCTGCATTTGGCTATTATGGTGTCTCAGTGGAGCTACAGAGATATCACGGGGGACATCATGACCTGTGACTGGTGTTTCTTCCCACATGTCTCTGATGCCATCATCACAATCACAACTTTTTAGCACAGTGAATCAAAGAATGCAAACATACATTATCACAGCAAAATATGTCTTAACAATGCACGTTACATCCGTCTAGTGTTGTGGTGGTGATATAAATGGGTGAAATCGGAAATTTGCCTTACGGGTGAAAGCCCATTGAGGGAAATTGTGATACTGGGCTGTATCAATAAAAATTGACTTGAACTATAAACAAATTCCAGCATCAGAGGCATCCACATCAAAATACCTGCACAGTGTGCTGCATAATTCCACTTTACATAAATTCACATCACGCAACTGGTGTTGAATGAAGACTGAAGAATGGAGGGTATATGTTTTGAGGGTGGGAAGTTTCCCTAACTGTAACTTTGCAAACAGCGCAGTTATTCAAATCCACAAGTTGATTTCTCTCAAGCTGGGAACTTCCCACTTCTCAGGTCAAGCTGAGGGTGAATGCAGAACATGGGAACATCTTAGTTCTGGAGAATTAGTGAAGTCTAAAACTGTCCACACTGTAGTGGCAGAGGTACAGTTGGTGGACACGGTAAGATTAACATCTTCACCCTGTACTGTACAACACAATAGTGCTGTATTGTGGGATCATTTCTGCAGAATGAAATTGCAGTCATTAGTTATTCCTCATTTCCATTTGGATCTTTGGGGACACCTTTCAGACAGTGTAAGAAGCGCTCCTGAAATCTCATTGGGGGACTCAAACGCACCTTTGTAAGTCTTCAGTGCCAACTCTGCCCATGGACCCAGCTTCCAGCTACCATTGTTCAGTATGATTTGGGACAGAAGACAATAAAAGCAGGACCTGTCCTTTGTTTTTTTTCCCTTGGAGCACAGCTGCTGAGCTGGTGCTCCTCTCCACCATGTGGCCTGCAGATGCAGACACAGAACTTCTTCTTATGGTAGTGACACCAGAGCCTCACTAGGATTTATCAAGTTTGATTAGTCAGCAGATACAACAAAACCTGCAGGCTAACTCTTCAACCATCGGGAGTCATAAAGCCAGCACCGAGCTGCTAACTCTATAAGGAATAAAGGAGTGACCTGTTTCCTCCAACCTGCACCATCAAGGCTGCACAGCCTGGCTCGTCCCTAACGGATGAAAATGCCAGAGAAGAAAGCATCTCTTTTCCTCCAAGGACTGATAACGTTGAAGCGGGCCTTGCTCAGAACATAGCATAGCATGGCGAAGCACTGAACAGCTTAACTTGTCCCAATGTAACATACATGTACTTGTATTGAATGGATTTGGTTTTCACTGTTAAGCTTTATGCTTGTGACCTCTTAGTAGTCAGGTTATTAATAGGTGGCTTGGCCACACTTGTAAGGTTGAGGTTAGTTAGCTTCACACAGACTCAGGCTCTTGCATGTAGCTAATCATCCTCTTTACTAAGATATCAAACATAAATGTTGCATAAATACTTTTAGATATACATGCTGTCTATTTGATGTTGCACAAGACTGATTGCTGCCAACCTCTACACTGTTTAATACATTTTATGGGACTGATTAACTGAATTGGCTATCTTTTCCCTTCTTTAAAGGTGGTGCCCCGAGGTGATCTAATGTAAATTAGATCCTATTCATTAATATAATTAATGATTATTTCTGATAATTATTCATTATTTTTATGAATCTATTCGTTGTTGCACAGTGCCCCAACACCAGTCTACCTGCACTCTTAATGTAATGTCATGTTATGGTTCTTGTAGGATCTGAGTAAAGCTAAAGCAGCGTGTGTGACAGAGAGGGCCCAGGCAGAGGAGGAAGTGGGAAGAGTGCGAGCTCAAGTACGTCTGGAGGAGGTGGGTTAGAAAAAATCATCGTCTTTGTTCATTTGTTAAGATGTTACTGCATTTACATTTTACATTAGCTTTTAACCAAAGCAAAGTACAAATGAGGTACAATCAAAGCCTCAGTAGGTCTAGGAGAAGCCTTCATAAATACTGTAAGTCATGCAACACTCAGCTCCATGTTCCACAAGTCGATGAATGGGGTTTCATTGAATTTAATTGAATTCAAATTGAGTATTCAATCCACTTATAGAATCTTATTATGTTTATCTTTCCGCATTTGCTAGTAACTAAAGGATAAACTAGCTCCACCCCAAATACATCTAATCAGCTTTTCTTGGCTGAGAGGGCAGAAACATTAAATGAGATGAGGAACAGATCATGTGGAATGTGCCTTAATTAGCTTCAACCACGATAGTCTTCAATACTCTCTACTACTACATACACATTTTGGATTGCACCAACAGTCCTTGTTATGACTAGAAAAGTCCTACAAAGACATTATGGTTATTGGTTATCATGAAGGAATCTGCAAACGAAGACTGTATTTATGACTTGTCCAAATTAATTTGTAGGTATTTCAGACCTTACCTTACACACTCACAGCACACTTTTCTCCCTCTGGCTTACATTACATTGTTTGTTTTTAATGGACCTCCCTAGAAAGCAGTATTAATACTGAGTGGATTTATCAGTGCGTTGTTCTCCATCATCCTTACTTCCTTTCCATACCTTTGCTTCCTCTGAGCAGCAGGAGCATGTGTCGTCCTTGGAAGAGAAGCTTCACTCGGTGCGTTCATCCCTGCAGGAGGTCCAGCTTCACTGCACCCAGCAGAAACAGACCATCTCTGAGCTGCAGGTCAAGAACAGCCAGCAGAGCATAGAGATGGACGGTCTGCGGCGCAGGATAGAGGAGCTCCAGCAGGTCAGGAACCACCAGCTGCTGCCTGTTACACTTCCAACTTTATAGGTTCACTTTGGGTAGGCTTCATTATATTCCATATGTGACTCAATAGTGGTGTTGCATTGTGACTAATGTGCAAATCAGTGTAAAAATCCCATGTGTATATTTAGTCCCATCGCATCATCAGATGTGATTCTTAAAAGTCAAAAACACCTCCACAGAAGTCAGAGAGGCTGTGAGCTTAAAGCCAAGCTGGCCAGCTGGGCCTGTCTGTGTGCAGTTTGTCTGTACTGTATGTTTACCTTTAGAGTTTTAATGATTTCCTCAATGACTTTCAACAATACTGTAGAACTATGGGAGTCTTCTGGATAATGTAGTGATGCTGTAGGTTTATGTTATGGCCATCGCCATAGTTTGGTAAGTCAAGTCGAGTCAAATTTGATTTATATAGCGCCAATTCACAACAAAAGTTATCTCATGACACATGTAGAGTAGGTCTAGACCACACTCTTTATTATTAGTTATTAATTATTAATTTACAGAGAACCAACATTCCTCCATGAGCAAGCACTACAGGCAAGCTGGTATGGCTCTGAATGCTGCAATAGTAAAGGGCAAAGGTGGCCCTCATGTCCAGAGGCCTGTACTATGAAGCAGGTTCAACATTCCCAGGATATCTTTCCATTATCTGGCTTCACTAACCCTAACATCACAATTTCACTACTTGGTCACACAAAGGTCCTTATCAACTCGATAAGTCAACCCAGGAGTTCCCAATGTAGCCATGAACATGTGCTGCAACCCCAGCGGTGTACAATAATTTAAATGAAAAACACAGGAGGGGGCCTCCTACACAGGAGTACACCTCTCATGATCCACGCACCGAGCTCCCAGACGTTCTATGAATGATAATGACATAATCCTTTCGATATGCGTTTATCTCCATGAGGTTAGAGATTATTATCCATGGCGATGTACCCCGGTAAGAAGTGAACCAGCATCCTAACACTGAAAACCCAGGGTTACCCCTGAAGTTACCTCGTTAACCACAAATCCTGTTTCACAGTACAGGCCTCAGCAATGTGGCTGTCGTATCCCGATTCGCGCAAACTGCACAATAGAATTTCAGGCTCAGTGATTGGATATTTCTTACTCAAATGCGCCTTACTCAACTTCTCTCCTTCAGCATTATGTCAGTTTTATGTGTACAGTCTTGTACCTTCGACTTTTTATCAAAGAGACAGGTATTTTCTGATGCTGGACACCCAAAACAACTCCCTCCACTTTGCAACTCTATGAAAGACAACTTGTAACTGTCAAGAGAAATGACAGAGGAAGGCTGCTTTGTTGTCATGAAAATGCTTTGGGTGCTGAGCAGGTGGTGTGTTGTTGCAGGAGCTCTCGGGTAAGGACCAGGAGAGGGTGGCTGAGGTGAGCCGGGTGAGGGTGGAGCTGCAGGAGCAGATTGGACATTTACATGCAGAGAGGACAGCACAGGGAGCACTCAAAGAGAAGATCAGTGCTCTGGAGAGAGAGATTAAAGGTGTGTCCTCACTGTTTCTTTATTTTATCATTTTACACAAGTCTTTTTATCCTTTTGCAAAAGTACATTTCGATAAGTCAGTTAGTTTGCTCTTGTGTCTTTGTGTCATTTATTCCAGCGCAAAATAATTTTTCTTATAGAACAACAAGTTTTACATGTGTAACGACTTACTTCAATAGAATTACCTGGTCAATCAGTAATTTGAACACCGAACTGTGGGAGTTTTTCACTTTTTAAAGAAAAAACACCACTCAACTGATACCTGTACCCAGGTCAGACATTGTGGATTTCAACTGCATCATATTTGGAGTCTGCTGCTGTGTTTCATACCTTTCTCCCCTTATGGCTCGCTGTCCTGCAGTACTGAGCAGTAACCACAGAGAGGCACTCCTTGACAAAGAGAGTGAGATGTCTTCCATGCTGGAGAAGCTGCGGCTGAAAGAGGCAGAGATCCTGAGGATGAGGGAGGATGAGGCGCACAGAGCCAGCTACCTGCAGAGCGCCATCCTCACATACGTTCAGGGCTCCCCTCTAGGACACTACAGCAGCCCCAAGAAATGACCCGGAGACCAGTAATATGACTGTAAACATACCTTGCACAATGTGCAGATCCACTTTTAAATGTCTGGAATTTTAAAAGCAAAATTGGAGAAACCTTGTTCTTACTCCGAGTGACTGCACCTCATCAGTACTTTAGAACAAACCTCACTTCTGTTGTTCCAGCATGCAGTATATACTCAGTTCAAAAGAAGAAATACTCATCAAGTAATTTAATCTTGTTTCACCATCACTGAAAATGTAAAGTTTTATTACAGCTTTAGTCTTATTTACATTGTTTCTATCTGTTATGATAAGAGGATCACCACAGTCATTACGAATTATCATCCAGGAAGCATGAATGTACAAAATTTCATGGCAACCCATCAAATAGCTTATTTCTGTCTGGACCAAAGTGGTGGACAGCCTGACTGGCAACCCTAGAGCTGTGCTGCTAGCAAGGCCATTTGCAGTGAATATTCATGGTCCACAAAGGATTGATATTACTTCAGATACACTTTTAGATCTTTAGATAAATTAAAGGGACCAAGAATCATATGACCTTTCCTCCATCACCACCCTGCATCACTAATCACTATATATTCAGCCCCACATTTTTAATGTAGAGCGTAGTGAAGACTCCTGTCTCCAGGGGCTGCCACCAGTGCATTAGACATTTAGCCCTTTGTTTTGTTTGTTTTTAGCAAAACATTTGCCAGCTGGATGAGATTATTACCATTTTTATCTCGTGTGGAGGTCAAGTGTCAGTTTTTAGTTTTAATAGAGTGATCGTCCAAATTCTGTTTTGTTTCAAGATGTTACTTCCATTCTCAGAAATAAAGGAGCGACACAGAGTCTGAACATGAAAAAGAAGGAAAAGGGTAAGAACATTATCGGGGGAGTTCATTCTACCTTTGTTAGCACCTCTCTCACTTTAAGAAGGAATACTGCTCAAGCTGAGACTGCTGTTGAACACATTTCATTTCCTGTGACCACAGGCCTGTCTTAATGTTTTACATGTGCTCCAATCATTGCCAAATAATTTCCTCTGTCTTTAGCTCCCAACTGAAATGAACTGTGCTTGAAATGAACTGCAAGTCATCATTTATATCTGTTGATGCTGTTCAGCCTAATTCTCATTGTTTGCTCTCCTCCAATCTAAAATGAGTTGAAGGCAGTGTAGCACTGTAAGAGTGTTTACATACAATGAGAGATTTGGTTCAAATATGCCTTAATATTGTATCTGTTGAACCAGATGGCTGCCTCTCTTCCTGCTCAGATGCAGAGAGCAATAAACTGATTCACACATCATTGTCTGCTAAATGACATTTTATGAAGAAAGACCAAATGAGTCTTTGTCTTGTCATTTTTTCTGATATGTGATGGAGATTTGTCTTTTTTCCCAGGTGTGTTTTCACCATTTTATGTTTTTGATGATGTGTTTTATATATACATATATAGATATATATATAGATGTATATAGATATATATATCTATATATATATAGATATATATATATAATGTGTTAATTTCTGAAATAAATGTCTCATGATTTTTGTTGATATGTGGAAGATTCTGTTGATTTGGATTAGTCTATCATTCTGTATAACAGATGACATACATGGTATTCAGAGTGTAGTGCTGTACTGGGGTGGGGATGTATGAGGTCACTGGTTCTTGAAATGGCAACCAAAGATCCTAAACTGTCAAGATAGTTCCCATATACTTTAAGCCTATGAAACCTTTGTCTGTACTCTACTGTTGTTCCTGCACTTAAATTATATTTAGCCAGACTGAATAAGTTATCTGTAGCTCAAATTTTGGTTAACTTATTGTTGTTTCAGGGTTTTCCCTCACAATAATCCTCTTTTACTATTGAGGAACCTCATGGGACCATGTCATGTCATATTATTGGTACAGTAGTGCACCTATCTAAAATGAGAACAGTAACGGCTAGCCCCCAAAACGCTTGTTAAAAACCATTTTTCCCATTCTGTAATTTGAATGTTATTTGTAGTCTATGGATCTCTAAATACTGATGACTGCAATTACGTCAATTAAGTCCTCTCAGTGCATTTAATGGCATGTGTAGTTGTAGAAAATAAAGGAAAATGTGTTCATATGTTCATACAAAATAATGATAAGCTACTTGTTCTTACAGAGCTGTCTCAGAGGGCTCAGAATAAGACCAATGAGGTGCCTTTTATGAGGGACTGTGCACTCAGAATCCACCTCACAAGCAGCCTCATTGGAAAGGCAAGTTTATTTGTATAGAACCATTAAGATACAGAGGAAATTGAAAGAGCTTCACATAAGGCATAGAAGTAAATTTGGACATTAAATTGGTTCCACTTCATTGTGTTTTTGAAGTAAATTAAAATAAATGAATAGAGGTTTCATTACTGACATCAACCGGCTTACAGTTGGTGCACATTTAAGATTAGCAAGGGGCTTGTTCAGTTCTCACCAGAGACACTACCAGCTGACTGTTTTCTGGTTTAATGGACCTCTTACTTTCTTAAAGGTTCAAAGTTATGAAATATGAAGTCCAAATATTGACTTGCGAAGTCAAAATAATTAGATACTGAATCAAATGTACATGATACTAGCTCAAATTTTGAGACTGTATAAACATCTCGACTTATTGTCAGAATTTTGTCTTTAAAAGTTAGATTTGTTTTGTATTACAGTGTTTTTTTATTTTTGTAATTCCTAATATTGCATCTACTTTTTCCTTTCCTGGCAGAAATGGGCTTTTAGAGTCATATTTTGGTCCAATAGGTATTAGTTATTAATGTTAGCGACATCATGTCTATTATTTGTCCACCTAACATCCAATGCAAAGCTGTAAGAATAGGGCTAATGTGTAGTAGTGCTAGTAATCAGTTGATTTAAGCGAAGACGGAAGTACACGAAGTGAGTCCTCTCTTCCTCTGCAAGCATCCCTCTATTCCGCTCTCTGTCCCTTTAAACACACTCGGTACTTTCCGGAGTTGCTCGGCACTGTTCGCCATCGACCCCTTTCACTGCGGCTCCATCGCCGAGCGGACTGGCCCTCCCTGCTGCTCTCATCCGAGACCTCAGCGCAGACTGTCGGATCTATTAAACCACCAGCGCCGGCTCCTTGAAAGCCTTCAGCTCCTGTACAAATGCAAGCTATCAAATGTGTGGTGGTCGGCGACGGGTAAGAGCGTTTACAGAGACGGAACACCGGCTCATTTTCTCATGTGTGATTCGGTGAAGCGTCCACGGATGGATGGATGATGGGAGGATGCTATGTAGGAAAAGGGGCTGGGGCTCGCCGATCCGTCGGTCCGGTCGCCCTGGTTTTCTGTCGCCTGCTCCCCGGTGCTCGATAGATTCCCTCGGTTAATTGCTTTGTGAGTGCATTGGGTTTGATCACCGGGGCCTCCGGCTCATTGTGACGGTAGCAGCGGAGCGCCTCGGGATGCTATGCGGGAACACCTACACGCCTCGTAGGCCACTGGAGGCAGGCTGAAGTGCTGATGCACGCTAAGGAATTTGTGGCCCTGTCAGAGGCAAACAGGCCCCGCTGCCCTTATTCTGTTCACACTGTGCCTTTCTTACTGCATCCAGACCCCGTTCATCTTCACGTGAAATGAAATGTGTCGCAGGGTTTATGTGAATTCTGTTTTAAAATCTTCATTTCACTGCTAAGTGAAGGCCAGCAGAAATTAGCCCTGGCATTAGAAAAATCAAGAACAGGCCGAAGATTGACGTCTTTTTAGGATTAAGTCAGAACTGAAACTAAACAATTTTGACAAGAAGTTCAATTTTAGAATCAGGGAGAATTTTGGCTTTTTTCCTCATAATGTTTCACTGTAGGACCTCATAAATCCAGAAAAGTTTTTGACCCTAATCTTCCTCCATAGACGACCAGATTAATACTGAATATCACAGGTGTCCTGCAGAAAGATCATCATTTCACTTAAAGGAGCATTCCTCCCATTTTATACATCAAGCTCAGTTAACTTGTCATGGCGAGTACTACTCAGCAGGCTCTCCTGGCCTGAAAAAACAACCCTGATGATGTCATAAGGGGTATCTCACCTTGGAAACTAGAACTGATAACAGAAATTCAGCATTACAAATGGGGAGGGGGTGTGACAGGGAGGGTCTAAAGGTGTGCTCAAACTAAAAAAAATGCCACTGAACAGATTGTACAGATATTGTGTTGCTAGTTAGCAACATACTGTGTATGTGTGGAGTGTGTCAATGTCTTGTGGAGTTGTGTTCACCTGATCTTATCTGCCCCATTTGACCCTGAGAGTGTTGGTGCAGTTTTTGTTTATTAGCCCCTTAGTGTGTGTGTGTGTGTGTGTGTGTGTGAATTTTCAAGCTAAAAGACTTTCATTATACACTTCTTTGCTTAATGCAAATATTGAACCACTAGTATCTTTAAATTGATTTTATATGCTACAGAGTAGTTCATGCCTGGAAGTGAAAGTCACTATCGTTTCTTTAATTGACTGTGTTAGTCGAAGGACTTCAAGTCTTGGATGGACATGAGACGCTCCTGGTTGAATAATCAGTACAAAAGATGAATAACTGTGTTAGAAAATGGTTGGCTCTTTGATCAGAAGTCAAAGGTGGAAGCCTGCAGACATAAAAAAAGTGGAGTTAACCACGACTCGACTCCCATGATGCCTTTCACTACAGAATGCACATTGCCTTTTGTAGAGAATCAATAATGCAATCTGTAGCTTCATTGGATTGAGTTTGGAGTTTGGAATGAGTTTTGGATTCTGGGTCAATTCTGAAACTATTGTGCAGTGTTTTGGCTCCATCTGCAATGGTAAAGTGTTTTTTGTTACAGCTCTGATTTGCACCTTCTCCATAGCAATGGCAGCCAAGGTTTATGGGTATTGTAGTAAGAAGAAACAACAGCAGTGACAAAACATGATTTCTTAAAATTGGCCATGGCCTTTTTACATTATCAGACAAAGGCTTCTCCCACTTTGCAATTCTATTGTGCCGCCTATAAAATTAACTTTGTATTCAGTCTGAACCCACTTTAAAGAATAGAGCATATCAAGTTGCATTGTGGGAAGGATCCAGTGTTTTTGGAACTTGGAGGCTCAAGTATCAGCCTGCTTTTTTTTAACCAATCTCTCACCACTCCCCCAAGTTTAAATCACTCAAGTACCCCTTTAATGAGAAGAAGACATTATGGACTTCCTTCTACTTTATGAAATGAAAAGAAAATTAATCAAGGCTGTTAGTATCAGGCGCTGTACTTTCATCATCTTCCCTCTTGTTACTTTCCTGCTCTCCTTCCCAACCAGAGAAACCCACTGATCTGAAATCAGTCTCATGGCACCCTCACACATATTAGCGCTGCATGTCACCACCATTTTCTGTGTGTATGGAGACATGGACACAAAATTGCTCGTTACCTTATGCATGAGCACACAGCCAATACTCATCCATGCCACTGACAATCTGTGTGGCATCCTGCAGCTTGTGTCAGTACAGTACAGCACTAGAGAGGGGGGGGGGGGTTGTTATGTGTACTGTATGTGGGCAGGAGAGGTAGGTTGTTCCTGTACATGTGAGTGAGTGTCTGTGTGTTGGTAGGGGGGGGGAGAGTATCATAAGGGGCTACTGTGTCCCTCAGGCAACATGAATGTAGGCCAGTGTCTGTGTGGCACAGTAAAAGGGACTAGCAGCCTGCCTTTACCCCCATACATACATTCATGCATACACACTTACACACAGAATTGTTGTTATTTTTGTACATATGAGTATGGAAGTGTATTCTGAATGTGTGCTCACTTACCCTCTGCTTCTTCAGGGCTGTGGGTAAGACCTGTCTGCTGATTAGTTACACCACCAATGCCTTCCCTGGTGAATACATCCCCACTGTGTGAGTAAAGCACACACTGCACATGCCCTCACAGTTATTTGATATAAGCAGTGTTAGAGGACCATATAACATGAAACCATACTGTGACAATATGTCTCGGGAGACAAAATAAGTTGTGATATATATATATATATATATATATTAATTAATTAATTTTTTTTTTGTCAGATTATGGATGCAGAGTTGCTCAAATGATTTTCCAGAAAATGTCTCTGGCAAAACAGGGAATGATTTATTAACTAACACACTGACAGAATGTAGGACCATTTTAGTCATGGGTTTCATACATCTTCAGTTTTTAAAGGCCAGTTTCTTCAGATACGGCCCTGAAGAATAAGTTTGACATTTAGCTTTTCTTATTTACTGAGAGCGAGAGGAGAAGATCACTATCACTCTCTGTCCAGGAAATATGAGGAGGTGCAGAGCAGGTAGCCTGGCTCTGTCCAGAGTTTAAAAATATCCCCACCAGCACCTCTAAAGCTAATAAACATGCAGTATCTCATTTGTTTAATGAGATATTACACAAACACAAAAACAAGTTGTTGTTTTACTGTTGGCTGTGGGCCAGGCTGTTTCTGCTGGGAGCAGTAACTTCCTACATTCTCCGCTGGTTACCTAGCAACCTCACAGTGACATCAAGACTCCAAGATGTTGGTGCTGGCAGAGAGGGGGGGGGAGGGGGGGGGGGCTGTAGTGATGTATGTTATACCCCCATCAAACCACAACTTGTTATTTTTACACTTCAGTTTTTAACAGTTTTAAACAAAGGAGATGTGATATGTTAATTAGTGAGCTTTAGAAGTGTTGATAAGTGTATGTGGTGACCAGTGGACAGAGAACAGTGTGGTTTCCCCCTGCTTTCAGTCTTTACACTAAACTAAGCTAAGTGAAGTTGAGCTAAGCTAACCAGCTGCTGGCTGTAGCCTTAACAGACAGATATGATAGAGATATTGATCATCTCAAAGTAAGTCTAGTAAGTCTCAGCAAAAAAGCATCCAAGTACATTTACCAAAATGTTTAAATATTGCTGTAAGTACACTGGACCAGCTTGTCACAATCTACTACAGGTTACATCATTAAAAATGTACATCTAATCTTCATCATAAACAATTTAGATTTTAATAATTAAGCATAAAACCCATTTGGAAAATTTTGTAATTTTCCTTCTAAACAAAACTTTTAGCTTTAAACAAAACAATTAAAAATGGTTCCATCCTTCTCTGGATAACAGTATGGAGTGAAGTGCACAAAATACTATAGAGCTAGGTTATGACTGAAGGCTGGCTTTTAGTTATTCATGTCAGTGTGATTTAGAATCTTACTTTTGGAACAGAACCCAGAAGTTCTGCTTTTACTTTGGCTCTCTATGTTAAGTATTCAATTCCCTCAACTACTAAGTTTGAAAATGCAGCAGAATCAACTAAATGCATTAAATGCATTTGACTCAGTGTGGTATCTGCCTTCCTGCAGCTTTGACAACTACTCTGCCAATGTGATGGTGGATGGGAAACCAGTGAACCTCGGCCTCTGGGATACAGCAGGACAGGAGGACTACGATAGGCTCAGACCACTGTCTTACCCACAGACGGTATTCAAACCCCTTCCCCCCACATACACACGGACAGATTCACGCACTCAAACACAAATGCTCCATCTAAAGCCTCTAAAGAGAATTGGTTGTATCATACAGTACCACATTTCAAGTGTAAAACGCAGGCCTTAAAGCTGCTGCCGCTCTGCTCTCTGTGGATTCTGACGTTTGATTTTGAGCATGTTGCACATCCGGAGCAGGTTTCATCAGCAGTTTGTAAGTTCAAACTTTAAACTTGGGTTTATACAAAGTGGAGATTTACACCTCACTAAATAATGATGTTGCACAAAACAATGTAGTTCTTGCTCAGCGTTAGTTTTTACTAAATATGCCTACTAACTGGAGGAACAGTTTGCAACTGACTGAACTTACTAATGTACAGTATGTCCTGTACAGATTAAAGAGGTAAAGACATAAAATTGAACATGGTGAACATATACAGTGCATAATGATGCAGACTCTATAGTTTTTCTGCATACACTCAAATTCTGACGAGTGTCAACAATAACCCTAATTAAGATCATTTAGATAACAAAATCTGGAAAGATTCAGTTGATCTAAATTCACAAACAAAACACAGAATGCCTCAAATTACTGAACATTGTTCCTATACACTCACCGGCCACTTTATTAGGTAGATCTTGCTAGTACCGGGTTGCACACCCTTTTGCCTTCAGAACTGCCTTAATTCTTCGTGGCATAGATTCAACAAGGTGCTGGAAACATTCCTCAGAGA
>JBBPCS010000087.1:1746-14292 GCA_037974645.1 Hollardia meadi | reverse complement strand
TTGGTATCAAAGTCAAAATTTTGGTGTCCTGACAACATTACTGTTAAGTATAATGGCGGTCCAGCCATATACTAGGTGTCACCTAGTCTTGTTTTTTAAATGTTGGCAAATGATGGCCTGATAAGCAGTCAAAATGAGTACATGTAGCAGCTGGTACATACTGGGTAATCTGAGCTGGGAAAGAATCCCACACCTAACAGCCACAACATTAAAGCCACTGAAAGATGAAGTAAATAACATTGATCAACTCATTAATGGTACCTGCCAAGCAGTGGGATATACTGTACAACCCTGATTCCAAAAAAGTTGAAAGCTGTGTAAAAGATAAATAATACAGAATGCGTTAATTTGGTAACCCTTGCCTTGACATATAGTCAATTGTTAGCTTACAAAGACAAAATATTTGATGTTTGACCTCATCAGCTTCATTGATTTTTGTAAATATATGCTTATTGTGAAATTGATGGCAGCAACACGTCTCAAACATGTTGGGACAGGGGCAACAAAAGAATGGGGAAGTTGTGGAATGCTCCAAAAACACCTGATGTGCCCATGCTCATCCATGTTCAATGAGCATATGAGCATCAGAACTGGACCATGGAGCAGTGGACGCAGCGATAGCTTAGCTGTGTCTCCCCTTGACTAGTGACATCAGACTAGCCTAGTCTCAAGTTAGATAGCCAAAACGTTTTACCAAGATATTTTATCGGTCTGGTAGTCCTACAAACAGTGATAACACCCAAGGAAAGTTTTATGGCCAAACCAACTTTTTTTCCTTGTCATAAATTGACAGCCAAGTTACCACAGTTTCCATAAAACAAACCTTTGGCCTACTAGCTGAGCTGATAACATTAGTTTTAAAAGTTGGCATCACTCACTAATGATGGATAAAGAGAGAGAGTAGAGTAGAGTCAACAGTGCACACATTGCACTGCATGAACCGTGTCTGAAAATCATTTCTGGAGTCCTGGTTAGGTGTGAACTGAGGTTAGGGTTTAGGTTAGGCTGCCCATAATACAAATCAGTGCAGTGTCCTATTAAGGATAGCTGCACAAACTTATGTGTAATATTCCAATAAACTAATCTTAACATAAATATATTTACTTTTCCAATAAATGTTTAATGAAAGCAGCTGTTAAGTGTTCTGTTTCTACTCTCAGTAGTCTACAAGTAGGCCTACCATATTAATATTTTTAACATCACAATTCATAATTAATCTGGAAAGTAAACAGTGTTTGAGGTGCACATTTCAATTTTCCCATGGCATACTTTAAATGTAAATAAGGGTAGTGCATAAAAAAAGCATCAAATTAGAACTTATCCATCGCCGGACCGCCGAGGTCCAGCCTAACAGCGGAAATATATGGGATGCACCTGGACAGGACCCCGCAGCAGAGCCTGTCCATTATAATCAACTGAAACTGCTCCACTGACCACGGCCACACAGTGAAGTCACAGGCTACAAAGATGGACTCTGGGCAGTGGATAAAAAATATGGATCTAGCCAGGAAATATCTGGATACAGCCTCAGAGGCAGGCCCTGTTCATTCCTATGAAAGCCGTTCAGTGGCACATGAGGCTGATAACGATCGACTTCCCGGGTCTAAAATTACCCGGATCTGCCGCATACTGTAGCTTCTGCATTGAAAGGCCCATAGAGCAGGCGCACTAGTGACGTCTTCTGGTCGAGCAGCAAAGTTCTGGTTTAGCACTCCGCTATCTTGAATGGAAATTTAATCTTTTAATCATGCGACTCCTCTTCGCCGGGGTTGGGACACTCAAAAAAATGTATCCACCATTCTACAGCTGCTCTTTTCACAATGTAAGCTTATGGGGGAAAGTGTTTTTGGGAGCCTTTGCATCACGTGATGTTGTAATTACACCATTTGGCCACTTTGTTAAATTGGCTTCACACCCTGGCCCTCTTCCTGGGTTGGTAAAAAAAAAAAACTCTGCTCCACCCTTGTGACCATGGGCATCAGTGATGTATTTTGGCCATGAGCCCCGAATGTCCTAAATCGTAGAAACGCCCCTGGATCGGTGTATGGCGCCAGCTGCCAAAGAGCAGCAGCAGCGCCTCTGCCGAGAAGTTATCAATCGTTTTTTTGGACAGGAGTCTGACGCCGCGGGAAGCCGGCCGGATCAATGAAGTGCAATGATTGTCTCAGTCCAAATATTAGCCGTTTGGTGATTTCTTTCATGTCTTCAAGGCTGCTCATATCCCTGTTTGCTCTCTGAGTCGACTTTATCTAAATTACAGCCGTTAGAAAGTTGCCAGTTAGAGTCGCGCGCTTTAAAGTCGCATCCGAAAATCGAACCATTGTATTCTTAGTGCGCACAGTTAATCAGTGAGAAGCAATAGGCTTCCTCCCAACGCTGAAGCGTGACCATCATCATCACTGCAGTCAGCTGGTAGCCTCATAAAAACATCCAGGTGACCACAACACGTGCAGCTGGAGCTTTTCTGTCCATGGTGTCTCTCTGGAACAGAGAACTTAGCTTTGCGGAAACGTGCGTGAGCGGATAAACATTCACTAAGTGACCCATTACAGCGATTTGCATTTATAGTCGTTATCATAATATCACCTCAGGCGCGCTGATACGTGGATTTCATCGGCAAAACCTAAACATTCACATCATTCACATTATGAGTTAATCACTCGCCATTCAGGGATGTGGGCTGCAGGTTGACGTGTATTACATTGTTAGAGATAACACTTGGAGCTGTTTGATTCGTCAAACGCCGATTTAACTCACGTTTGGGCTGTACGTATAACCAGGGCCGGCACTGAGGTATGGATATATATAGACCAGATATCATATCAGGTATAGAGATATCAGATATCATTCAGATATTCAGATTGGGCCTGAAAAGCAATAGTCTCGCTATAGAGGGAGAAGAACTGTTAACGAGCCTACTGGTAAACTGAAAACTGATCATTACAAAATCAAATATGAAACATCCGTATTTATTTAGTCTAAAACGACATAACGACAATAAGGAGCCAATTAATTTTTTTAAAAAAAGGACAAAGGTATTAGGCCTACATGTAAAATATGTGAGTGTACACTTAATAGGTCTATATCTTCACTGAAGGTATAGGTGAGGGAGGATTCCACGTCATTAAAATGAGCAATGCTGTGTTAATATGTTTGACAACAGTAATGGATCACAGTTTCTTTCTTGTTGCAACACTGTAATGTTGTAGCATGTTGTATTTGTGTCAGTGGACGTGCTGTTATCAAAAGCTTTGGACAGAATTAAGTCGGCCTCTCTTCATCTCTAGTTTAACAAAATAGTTTCAACCCACAAGAGACCTTCAGACTTGATTGGCAAGATACCGGGGAGAAAGGTATACAATTCAGTAATAATAGGCTAAAAATCAAATAATATACAGTTTAACACTCCACAGCCATATGCTTAACAAATATATAGCCTACTTTTTACCTTGCAGAATTTTTACTTATAATGAAGTATTTTTTTTATATTGCATTGTTGTTTTTATTGAAGCAGCTTAAAGGATGTGAACAGGCCTTCATCCACCAGTTGCTATTACAGAATTACAGCTGCTGTAATTCATACACACATAAACCGCTCAAAAACAATGAATAGCTACAAACCATACGGGAGTTACAGGAAACGTTCATCTTTTCTTCATTTTTTTCATTTGGGTGATAAAATGTCATATCTCTCAACATGTGCTAAAGTTTGATATCTGGCCGTTTGTTTTCTAATGAAGGCCTATTCGCATTATTTTCTGTCAATGGCTTTCTAGTAATAAATGAGATCAAACTAAAGTGTGAGGCGGTCTTATAATTCACAGTAAGAAAGGCATTTTTCTAGGCGGTATTTTTTCAGTGTCATCGCTGCCCTATTATCACTCAGAACATCGATTTTTCGGCTTGCTACAGTTACCAGGTGATTGGCTGCAGTGAAGTCAATCTCCTGAAATACTCTGTTCTCTTTTCTTCTATCATCTGATCACTGTGTGGCTCAATGGGAGCTGCTGGTAAGCCAATCAGAAACGGCCGCGGGACACCTGCAGGAAGTTGGCCGTCCACTTATCTCCTCCCTCCTCTGCCTGCAGCCAGATAACAGCCTCAACAGTTGGATCAAATACCAGCGAGTCCTCCACCGCAAACTGATGGATACCAAAACACAATAACGGTCTCCTCCACAGCCCTGAAAGACTCTGTCATTAGTGTGTTTTCGGGTAGTCAGTGGACTCTGGTTTGCGCTGAAGTTACAGCAGATGCTTGGTAGTAGCCTATGTAAAGCAGTTCTTCTGAGATTCTGTCGATAAAGAGGAAGGCTGTAGGGAGAGAAAGGAGGGACGCAGCCTTCCGTTTACTTAGTTCCAGTGCGCAGCGACGGCAAAGGGCACCATGAGCGTCCCGCTTTACGCACCAACTCCCATCCAGCCGGCTCACCCGACACCCTTCTATATCGAGGACATTCTGGGAAGGACTTCCACCACCACCACCACCACCTCTTCTTCTTCTTCTTCTTCTTCTTCTTCTTCTTCTTCTTCTTCTTCTTATTCTTCTTCTTCTTCTTCTTCTTCTTCTTCCTCCTCCTGCTCCACTCCGATCATCCCCACACCGACTCTCCCGTCGCCCAACTCCTCCTTTACAAGTCTCATCTCACCGTACCGGACACCGATTTATGAGCCCACACCGATCCACCCGGCACTGTCTCACCACGCCGCCGCGGCGCTGACGGCGGCGACGTACGCCTCCGCCGGGACTTTCGCCGGCTCCATCTACCCGTTCCACCACCAGCACCACCGCTCCATGGGGGAGTACGCACAGGCGCTGCTGAGGCACGACCCTCTCGGTGAGTCGGGTAGTATATATATTTCACTGTCAGTCGTCTAGAGTCAGACTACGTGAAAACATGTTTTCATAAATCCATATTTTGCCTCTTCAATTTTCATCATGCCTTGTACATCAGATGATTTAGTGAGATTAAACGGATATTATCCTTTTCAGCACAGAACAAATCTAACTTGCTTGTTTGATGCGGGAGTAGATCACTTTTTAACCTTTGCATGAAAACTTCTGTCTTCACAAGCTTCGTTTCAGTGCCAACGAAACCATTTTTGCATAAGTATATCACGCTTGGTCATGCATGCATATCGAACTGAAGACGGCCTGCAGTTACATGTGGCGTAAACTGATTGCAGGCTAAATGTTCCTGTCTTCAGTCTTCAGCTCAGTCCCGAAGAACATTTCTGCATGATTCCTGACCACGCACACATGGGTCACATTGTTATTGTGACAGGCGTATTTGGGGCCACAATAGGAGTAGGTTTATACATTCAGTCTGCTAATGGTGGTGGTGATAGGGGGTGGCGGGGAGGGGGCATGGCAACCTTGACTCTTTTTCCTGACTCCCATTGTTCTGAAACATCAGAGGAGCAAGTCACGGTGACTAAAACATAGCTGGGCTCTAAATCACTTGTTATTTCACTACTTCGTGTGTGTGTGTGTGTGTGTGTGTTTACTGTACTTGTAAGCACCAATTGCCCCCTTCAAGAAAGAAAAACAATCTAAATGCACCATTGCAGTTATTTTGTTAAGTTCTCACTCCGACATAAATGAGTGGTAGTGGTGGATTGGTATTTGATATTTCGTCAGATCCCTCTGATCCACCATTACGCACATACAGTAGGTTGCACGGCAACGTTCAAACTCCTGTAAGCTTATTTCAAATTTTGATCCTAAAGTTTTTTATAGATACTATATATCTTATAAATACAGAGCCTTTTTGTAATTGTTTAACATTCAATTCTTTTAGAGGTAAGGGTTTGGGTCCACATTGTGGTTGGGGTAGAAGCTGTAAGCGATGGTCCTCTTAAGTATAGTGTGTGCCTTTGTGTTGTGCTGAACAAGCCGGGCCTTTTTTCCGTTCATAGCGGAAGCCGTGGGCCTGTCGATAGGAGTAAATCTGGTTTCAGAAGCTGTTAAATGTTTTCCTGGCTCACCCCGGCCAGCCGCTTCCTCGGGAGCTCGCTGCACGCTGCTGATTATTTTATCGACATCCTCAATACAGACATATTCAGGAAACACTCGGCCTCTGATAGCCCGGGATCCGTTTTTCACATATTGTTGCACTTCCTCTGGCTGGCCAGCGAGGATGTGGCTGACTTTCTTCTTGGTTGGCGGAGAGAAGAAAATAAAGCCAAATGGGATCTTACCAGAAAAGCTAAAGAAAAGAGTCATTTAGAAGAATTTGAAGTAGGACAATTAAAAAAAAAAAAAAGTGCAAAATAATATTCAAGCGGTTTAATAGTCATAACATAGGCCTAACAGAAGATTATATAATGAAACATAAAAGTTCCTTAAGCTACATACAATATATATATATATATATACATCTATTTAGGGTGAAGTAAAAATAAAAATACTTTCATAAAAGATTCATTTGCGTTTCATCCCACAAAATAATCAGTTAGAAAAAAAGCCCACTCCTCATTTTATCAGAGCAGCACCTGCGATGCGTGTCTCGAGATGGTGATCCAGTCTTGATATAGGCTATATGATATATATGTTTGATCAGTATAAAATGATACTGTATTACATGTAATACGAATATTTGAATACATGTAAGTATATTCCCCTAATCTTTTTAAGTAGCGTGCAGTGCGCATGTATTTGTCTTTGTATTTGGACTATTTAGTTATTCACATTTTCTCATATTTTTTTAAATGTTTTATTCAAACACATTGTAATTAAAACATGTAAACAATAATAACGAAACTAAATAAAATGGAATGGGAAATATAAAGTTGGCACCCAGTTTAGGATAATTCGTTTATCTCTTGACTTAATCCGTGGGATTTTCCGCTTTCCTTTCGCCTCTATTTTCGTAATAACCAGACAAAAGCATAACGAGGAAGCATAATTAAGTTAGTTTTAAAAAGTATAAAGAGAACTGTAAAAACTGAAATGGAGAGGTAGGCTAGCTGTTCATGAAACTGAGGACAGCTTGGACTTTCTTTCAATAAGGAACGTCGCCAATCCCAATATAGGCCTGCTTTAGATAATTTATTAAGGTTATTCCGTTATTAAAGTAAGCTTCAGGGCCTAGCCTTTCCTTTCATGATAGTGTTGTTTAGAGAACATCTCTCACGGGACTGGATCAGCTCACTTCCTTTGGAAACCAGCAGCAACGAGACGGTCTTCGACAACAGTTTCGAGCCCCACAGATTTTTATTGTGTCAGTGAGAGCAGAGGACGTGAGTGTCTGCTGGTGGATGCCATCGCCTATAATCACACCACAAAGCAGGAAGCACATGAAGCGGATATTTGGCCATAGTTTTCACTCTGTCACGACCTTCCTTAAAAGACAGCGTGCAGCAGGCCGGTGTGGCGGCTGCTATTGTTTGTTCCCGGCCATTAACTGCAGAGGAAACCAGACTAGACAAAAACAGCCCTGATTAGACTGCTGTGTCGTTTCTCCCAAATAAATCTTTTCAACAACACGTACAGCAATACACTATCCTTTTTATTAACCTTCATTTCATTTAGACTAATTGGATCATATCCACTCTTTTTCCCTCTATTTCTCCACTTGATTATTGTTAAGCTTAATTTTCTTACTTTTAATTAATATGTCAGTCTGCTTTGCTTTGCCATTCTGTGTAAATGGGCTGGGGGAACAATCATACCACATTCTCATTCTATATTCTATAGGCTATTATGAGGCTAGATGTGGACTTGAACTGTTTCTTCCTTCTCTAAAGGGAAACCTCTGCTGTGGACCCCCTTCATCCAGCGGCCCTTACATAAAAGAAAGGGCGGTCAGGTCCGGTTCTCGAACGACCAGACAATCGAGCTGGAGAAGAAGTTTGAGACACAGAAATACCTCTCACCTCCGGAGAGGAAACGACTGGCTAAGATGCTGCAGCTCAGCGAGAGACAGGTGAGCAGACTCTTGTTTTATTGGTACTAATTCACTATTCAAATTTCATTCAGGTAAGACACTATGTGGATTCTCTATATCCCATATTTAATTCTCACATTAAGCATTTCTGGTCTATGTCTGGATGCGGGCGGCGCGCGCGTGCAGAGGAGATGGCACTCGCACTTGGCGCGCGAAGCATATCGTTTATCAATTATCAGGCGATAGTGCACTTGACCAAACCTAACGCATATTAGCTTCTTTACGACTTTTTATCTACCACGTCACAAAGCTTTAAACGAAATACGCCAATAGAAGGCCAGTTTTAGATATGTTGCAATCAAAAAGACTTCAAAATGTTTGATGATTGCAAGGTGCTTCAGGCTGATCATCATCACATGTGCTGTATATAATTAGATGCGGCTTGAGTGATGAAATTAAAGGTGGATATTTTCAAAGGTTTAGTGCTAGTGAGTGGAATAAAAAGGCTAACTTTCTCAGTCCAAAATCATTGCCACAAAAACAGCATTACCTACAGACGGATTTTAGCCCATAATCATAATTTGACATTTAATTTAATTTATTTTTTTATTCAACCTTTATTTACTCAGAGATGTTTCACTGAGAGGCAGCCTCTCTTTTGCAGGAAAGCCCGGATCACATTCACACATATGCACACATTCACACCTGGAAGCTGCCGTACAGCCACAGTGTGATCTGCTAGCCCCTGAGCTGCTCCACTGCAGCGGCTGGGCTTGAGGGCCTTGCTCAAGGGCACCCCAGGGAGGGGCTAGCGCTGCTTTAATCTTGTTCTTGTGATTTACTTTAAACATATGGAAGTTACAGCCTATATCGACACTCAGCTGGGGTTCACAATTAGCTCCAATGAGAATGCGCATGTTTGAACTGTTTGTAATGGGCCTATTTTTTCTTTTGTTTCTAAAGCTAGACTAAAGGCCCAGTGTTTGTTTGAAATAGGTAGCCTGAATAAAAAGTCACAGAAGGAGCATCATAAGTTTAACCTATTTTTCGTTCTGTCTTTTAGGTTAAAACCTGGTTCCAAAATCGACGAGCGAAGTGGCGAAGACTAAAACAGGTGAGAGGTTTGGATTCATACATTTCTTCAATAGAAATTGTTCCTTTTATTCCTTGTTGAATGATCTTTTAACCAACGATATAGCCTATGGGCCCAACTTATCTAAATGGCAACTGTGCAAACCTCCTAATTCATGAAACTAATATTATTTGCACCAGGAACATCCTCAGGGAGGTAAGAGGGAGATGGAGGATGACAGTACCCGGAGGAGTAATAAAGGAGACGACATGATCGAGCCCTCCGGGGTCCAGAGCCCGGAGCACAGACACACAGTCCCGGCCTCCGAGCTGGCGCCGACAGGCCGCTGCGTGCGCTCTGCGTCCGCGCAGCAGGACACAGAGCTCCACACAGAGCTGGAATCTGACGTGTCAGATGATACAGACCAGGACCTGGACATAGAGGACGACACCGAGTTCACTATGAACCCCTAGTTCTGACTGGATGATGAAGATCAGGACTTCTCTGACACTTCAGTCTCCACTGGGGTTGTTTTACGCCGCAATCATTCCTGCTGTAATATTTAGGCTAAAAAATATAACATTTCAACATCTTCCAGTGCATTACAGACAGGACTGTCATCTCTATTTTTATTTTTTTTTAATTTTTGTACATAATGCATAGGCTAGTATTGCGCTGTAATGTTGTGTTGATTGTTGCCATGATGTCACTGTAAATGAACAGTAGATTAGTTTCTTTTGTACTGTTTGTGGTCTTGGATTCTAAATGCTCTTAACTCTGTGGGCCGTTGCCCGTAAATGTGATATTCCGTTAAATAATCAGTGTAGCTCAAATTAGGTTTTGTTTGGTGATATCTAATAAACTATTTTTGTGGTATTTTTTTGTGCTAAGAATAAATTTGTCACTTTCGGATCAGCTGGAATTTGACCGTATTTTTTATTTTGTAGATTGACTGCACACGAGAAAATAAATCAATACATTTAATTAGCCTATGTAATGTTTTGAATTGTAGACTATTTACAGTAACTGAAAACAACAAGAACAGATGGGACTTTAGGCTACTTATATAAAATTGCAGAGTCGGTTGTTGGTGAAATAATCAAGTTAGTAGATTCAAATTAAAGTGAAACCAATTTAATAAATGGTTATCGTATTTAAAGAACAAAATCATTGGGTTTACAAGGAAAACAAAAGGTTTCCAATGACAAGTTATAAAAAAGTTATGTAGTGACTTAACGCAGGCTGCTTTTGTAACAGGAACTCATAATTTGACGGTTGTTGATAATAATGGCAAAATATACAAACCCAGTCACCAAAATCATATTTTTATGGCTGCGCAGGAAGGCTGGATCAAGTAGCCTATGAAAAGCAACGCGTTCTCATCCCAGGTCGCCACACGCCGGCGTTTTACGTTAAACCCTCGTGCGTCTCTGCCTGACGCCAAATGGAACCTCGTGCGGACGCAAAAGGGGCCGTGACAAAATGCCGATATTTGACAGTTGGGGATGAGAACTGGCTGATGAAAACTACGGTGCATTTGAAAGATGATGATTTCCTAAGTATCCTGACGTGGTAGCCTGCCTTCCCTCCAGCTAAATGTTTAGAGCCGCGGGTCATGGAAAATGTGTGGTGGAGAAAAGAACACCTACATTTCTTTACTTTGAATAGTCAAAAATATGGCTCTATGTAAAAAGGGCGTAGTGTGAGTGATGTATGCAGATTTTACACTGGTTTGTTACGCTGCCTGCACCGTTGTGTGAGATTGATGTGTTTTCCCTACAGTTATAGGCCTTCTGAGATATTTGTAGTGTTACAAATCTGCATTTGTGACTTATTTATATATAATCATAAATTATCATAAATTATTCCAATTGTTCCTTGATCTTCAGCAAAAGTAGAGGCTTACGTTATTTTTATGATTTTATTTTGGTTTCCACTGGTTTAATCGAACCCTATTGGCAGTTTTAAATGTTTTATCCAATTTATAGTAAATTATCACTACATAGCCTGTTACAAAGCATGTCATATTTATGGTTCTTGAATATTCTGCTTCTACCTAGGCAGCACTAGTAAATAAATGCAGTATGAAAATCAATATAACAAGCCATGGTGGAGAAGAAATAATTGGATCATTTACTTGAATAAAACCACTGAAACATTCTAAAAAATATTCCTTACAATTAAAAGCTGCATTTTAAATTTGGCGTGGCCTAAATAAAAATACAATTATGTTGTAGAGGGTTGTATGTAAAGTATCAGAAGCAAAGTTACTCACAATGCAAATACCCCCCCCCCCCCATTCAGTATTATAGATTGTTATATACAGTAATTTATGATGGATTATTGACTCATTAATGTACAATCAGCATTTTAATGGTTACTATCCTGTAGTTAAGTCTATAAAAGTGCATCAAAGTTTATAAGCTTATCATATGTTTTGGATGAAATTTTGAAATTGAATGGTAATCAGTACTATTGATATCGAAGTTGCTTGCATGAGATAATCCATACCAGTGGACAATACTTTCATTTATTTGAAGTTGGCCTGTTCACATGGATTAGAAGAACTTAATTTTGAACTGAAGAAGCATTTGATTGGTGGAGTTTGGACAGGAAGCTCTGCTGCTCCGTCATACGTAACTTGAAAAATGTCTACATTTTGATTTACAGGTGACAACTTGTGTCCTAAAGCAGCTATTCTCAGCCAGTGGGTTTGGTTGAGAATCCCTGTCCTAAAGACATGTTTTAAAGTAAACATTTTGAATTTGTTGTATTCGTTTGTTTTATATTTTTGGATGAGCTGCTCTGCAGAACTTTGAAATATGCCTGTAGGAGAAGACTAAAACAACATAAAGCTTGTTGTTGTTTGGAGGATAAATGCTATATAAAGGTCAAATCCAAAGATGCACACCCCAACCATTGCTCTTCATTCTGATGTTTTACTGCCTCCTGATTTCCTGAGGAATCAAAGGCAGCCACAGATTAGCAAACAGTTTGGTCCATGTCAATGGTTGTCCCATCACCACATTCAACTTCAAATAGCTTATCATCGAGCTCTCCTGCAAACAATGTGAGTGGGAGTTTTTCAGTAAGTAGATTAGGTTAATGATTGAGTGAACCCTCAGAACAGAAGAGACAGCAGAAAGATAGCCTGATAGACTGATTAATAGTCATACAATATGTTCACAGTACTTTTTAATATGAGAGATGAGAACAGTTGTTGAGACTTCTTGTTGAATATGGCGAGGGAATATGGTCTGAATTTTTAAGATACAGCTCATTTCTCTCATAACCTTGTTTGAGTAACATTACGAAGGTTCAATGGCCTCACACACATACAGGACTATTCCAAAACCAACAGTATGCACATTGATCTCAGACTCTGTATTGTGTAATGGTTCACAAATTGTGCAGGGTAAAGTCAACATTTGGAGGCATAGCACACACAGTTGGTGGGTGAAATGTTCAGCAGATAGCTGGTTGATTCCAAAGTGCCCGTCTGATCTGGTCAATTCACACACACACACACACACACACACACACACACACACACACACACACACACACACACACACACACACACACA
>JBBPCS010000086.1:353176-373072 GCA_037974645.1 Hollardia meadi | reverse complement strand
GTGTGTGTGTGTGTGTGTGTGTGTGTGTGTGTGTGTGTGTGTGTGTGTGTGTGTGTGTGTGTGTGCGTGCGTGTGCGCGCGTTTGTTTGTCCAAGTGAGTGTGTATCTGTAGCAAAATATGCTCAGGTAAAGCATGACACGGGTTCGCAACACACATAAACACTGACACAGTTTTGCTCGTATCTCTTTCAGGAAACCTCCTCCTACTCAGATCGAGGCCTCTGAGAAATGAGCTGCCAATGTAAGTCCTTTTCCTGACCTCAGCACTTAACTGCTAATGTTGCTTTTAAATTAATTGAACAGAATGAAGGTTGTAATTGAGTACACAAACACTCATGCATGCACGGAGCAGAAACCTTGGACCCCTAACCTTAAACTGCCTTTTCCTTCAGGGACAAGCAGGATTCACCACTGACTTCATTTATTTGGAGCTAATTGCTATTCCCTCCAAACACACTGATTTGACATCAAAGGATGACTCACTGCAGGACAAGCTAGTGTAATTCAAATTTCAAACACAACCCTTCCTTCACTATTATGCTACAGAGTTGCCATTTCTGATTTTAGTTTGTCATCCTGAGCACAAGGAAGGCTTAGGGCGCTATCAATAATGGATGAGGATATGAGACTTTCCAGGGAGTTTTCCAGAAGCTTCAGTGCCTGCATTTAAAACCCAGCAGGACTGGCTCTCTGTACACCTGGGAACTGGTGTAGTAGCTTTCAAGCAAACTCTCAAGACTGTAGTTGGTCAGTGTCTCTCACAGCAAAGATAAGAAGCTGCAGCTCTCAGCGAATCACTGCGGATAAGAATATGTGATGATAGTAACACAGTGTACAGACATTTTATAATGCTTTCACTTGAAATTGGACTCATGTTTAGTAAACTTTAGCCTAGATAACAAATGCACTGCAAAAATATTCCTTAATATCAATTTAAACCTCCATTGATTGCAGTGCAATGAGCTGTAAACACATCCTTCACACCTTATACACCGATCAGCCATAACAGCTTGATCTGCTACCTCTACGGTAATGGTATGTTTACATTGAAGCAGCTATAACCACCTGCCTAATAGTGTAGGTCTCCCTTTTGCCGGCAAAACAGCTCTGACTCATTGAGGCATGGACTCCACCAGACCTCTGAAGGTGTGCTGTGGTATCTGGCACCAAGACGTTAGCAGCAGATCCTTTGAGTCCTGTAAGTTGCGAGGTGGGGCCTTCATGGATCGGAATTGTTTGTCCAGCACATCCCACAAATGCTTGATTGTATTGAGATCTGGGGAATTTGGAGGCCAAGTGAACACCTTGAACTCAACTTGTTGTGTTCCTCAAACCATTCCTGAACCGTTTTTGCAGTGTGGCAGGGCACATTATCCTGCTGAAAGGGGCCACTGCCATTAGGGAATACTGTTTCCATGAAGGAGTGTAATTGGTCTGCAGCAATGTTTAGGTTGGTGGTACGTGTCAAATTAACATCCACATGAATGGCAGGACCCAAGGTTTCCCAGCAGAACATTATCCGAAGCTGCTTCTGCCAGCTTGCCTTCTTCCCATAGTGCATCCTGGTGCCATCTCTTCCCCAGGTAAGCAACGCAAACACACCCGGCCGTCCACATGATGTAAAAGAAAACGTGATTCACCAGACCAGGTCACCTTATTCCATTGCTCCATGGTCCAGTTCTGATGCTTCAGTGCCCATTGTAGGCGCTTTCGGCAGTGGACAGGGGTCAGCATGGGCACTCTGGCAACCACATACGCAGCAAGCTGCAAGGCACCGTGTGTTCTTGCCCATTTTTCCTGCTTCCAACACATCAACTTTGAAGACAAAATGTTATCTTGCTGCCCAATATATCCCACCCACTGACAGGTGCCATTGTAACAAGATAATGGAAGGCCAGTTTTTTCCAAAATTAAGTTTTAAAAAAATGAATACAAGGTGTTTCTGGCTTGTAATATGTAAAAAAAAAAAAAAATGGGCCAATGGCGGAGGTGAAAATTGTCTATCTCACTGAAATGTTGCTTTGTGTCTTACATTACCTCCTACCATGTACCTCATTTCACTGCATGTTTTACTTTGTATCTCTGTGCACGTGACAAATAAAGCTCCTTGATTAAATGTAATGGTATATTTTGACTAGAAAGTTGTTTTGTATAGGAAATAGGTTTCAATTTAGTCCTGGTCTGTACATTGTAACAGTGTCATTACAATAAGTAAATAGGGGAAACATGAAAATGAATATGAAGATCATTGAACATTGTGCCTGTAGCAATATGATGTGTGTTATGCAAGGAGTAAATGGTATGTTTTTTTTAAAGTCTTAGAATTGAATAAATATCAGTGAGTGCCTTAAACATGTGGATCTGCCTCTTTCAAGAGGCCTGGCATTGCTTCTTCTGCATTCTGCCATCTGCCACCAGATTCAGTTTAAGGATTATAACCAAAACCATGATCACTTCTCACATACGACCACATATTCGGTGTCAAGCCACTGTCCTTCATTAATTCACACACAATGTTCTGTCTTTGTAGTTTCACATTTCTGCAGAAACAGGGGCCCAGACGTGTTGCTGTGGTTTGGGGATAACAGGAAGCTCCATTCACGGGACTCCTCTGAGTCCTTCCCATAAGGCCCCTGATGGGAGTCTCCCTGGAGTGTAGGATGAGAGGGTGTAGCTGACATCACACTCACAATAGGCCATGCCAGAGGTGTAGGAATTGGATCTGGAGGTTGCATTTGACACCACGCACAAAAGGTCCACCGTCTCTTGATAACAAATTAACCATACACCCTTCAGACAGAAAGGATACAACCACAATATTGAAACACTATGATCAAAGCTGAGCTCACTCTGTGAGTGAGAATGTAGGCAAGAAAGCAGGGCTGCAAAGGACAGCTGTGATTGATGCATTGCTCTCTCCTAGCTGACTGCACACAAAGGCAAGGAGGCTGTGGCAATTTCCCTGAATCAGAGTGTAGAAACTTTGTCTCTTCACTCCCTGCCTGCTCTCTCATCTCTCTTGCTTTATAAAGTGCTCATCCTGTGCTATTAAGAAGCCTCTTGTGTGTGCAGACAGCAAGAAGCAGGCGCGGAAACACTTTGTAGTCCGACTACAACAGCGTAAAAGTGCTCTTACTGTCCTACACATTGAACATAAACTGGGTATCACATCTGAGGAATTTTATCAGTGTATTTTTAGATGAGTCACAGCAGCTAAAACATTTGTTAAATGGATAGGTTCTAATATACCGGGACAAACTCACTTGCGAGCACACAGCCCACTCACAATGTGAATATGTGAGAAATTAATTGTCAATCTGTGTTACTATGTCAAGGTCAACATCCTCTGTGACTGAGAAATCCAGTCTGCAAAGATCCACATTACCTGCTTCAGTGCAGTTTACCACTGTAATGAGTCTCTGTGGAGATCTTCAAACCACAGTGGGAAGGAAACCTCATGGGAGCAAGTTGATTAAGCACACTTATATGTGGTAAAACAGCATCTACTTTATAAATCACACCTTGGGTAAGGGTTGAGTTGGGTAAAATCTCATCCGTGGGGCATTTTAGCTTCTCAAAAAGCAACAGGATTCATGTTTTTTTACATAATTTTTTTCTGTTCGTCCATACGTAGGTCCATTCCACTCTTGTGAATGAGATACCTCTGGAACACCTTGAGTGTATTTCTTCAAATTTGGCGCAAATGTCCACTTGGACCCAAGGATGAACTGATTCGATTTTGGTGGTCAGAGGTCAAAGGTTAAGATCACTGTGACCCATCAAACGATTTTTTTTGTCATAACTCAAGAATTCATACGCTAATTAAGACAAAATTTTAAACAAATATCGAACAGGATAATGAAGATTAATTTGTAACATTTTATATCCAAAAGGTCAAAGGTCAGCTTCACTGTGACATCATAATATTCTGAAAAAACACTTCTGGCCATTATTCAACACCATAATTTAGGAACAGAAGGGAGATTAGATTGTATAGATCTTCTGTGCTGCTGGGTTGAAGATGTTGAAGATGTGTGTGAAGCATCCATGTTTTAGTTTTTTGTAGCTTCTTTGCAGCAACTTCCATATTTGGAGCATTGTAGTCCACCACAAGCTCTTTGGTTTTGCTGATATTGAGCTTCAGGTGATTGTCGTTGCACCATGTGAAGAAGCTCTCTATCAGTCACTACATATATTATATGAGTCTGGACACACATGGATGGAAATTGCAACTTGATTGGTGCGTAGAGGCATAACCGCGAGGCAGTAATTCTTGTTTACACAAAGAAAGAAATGACTTAATGTCTAACATTTGCCGAATTTACAAGAAGGCCCAAATAACTAAGAATTTGTCATAGACATTGTTTCACAAAATTTTTAATGTTTCTCCTAATGCAACATCTCACATAACTCAGAGTTTTTTAGGGAGTCTGGGGAATTTCCCCACAGGCAACAAAGAAGCAGCCTATATTGGTAACTGTTCGCCGTATTTCAGTCATTCAGTCAATAAGATGTTTAGAAGAGTGGGAGTGAGGGGTCGAGGTCCAGACTGAAATAACTATCAGATGGACTGCCATGACATTTTGTACAGACCTTCATGTCTTCTCCAATGCTTTGCTTTATTACCACAATAGCTGCAAAACGAATAACATTCCTGTCAGCCTCAGCTGTACTTTGCGCATGAAAGTCACATGAAGTATAATACTTGATGCGACTGTGGATGACAGCTATATTGTCTGAGGGCTGTAGCTCCCATCTCCTAAGTGTGATTGCTCTGTATACATGTACCATATCCACCTCTCCTGCTGGTTTTATGACTGTTGTCACGGCAACGGCTCATCCTTCTGCTGTTGATGGTTTGATAGGTTTACAGATGGCCATTAAGGTACTATTGTGACCTCACGTGGGGATTGTGAAGTATGAATGCTGGGTTGACCCACTTGGCATCCAGAGGGGGACCTCTGTCCTCTCCCACCCAGCATCTCCACAGAAAGTGACTTTTCACCTTTTAGTAGTAGTGTGGAGAGTCTCATTGTGCCAATGCTATCTCTGTTGTTGTCAAGGCTGTGTGGATGTATTGGACTGAACCATGGCTATTAAGTGTCAGTCCAAGGGCATTTTGAAGTGGGTGAAGTTTAAGGCTTATCCTGAAGGGATTTTTGTGCTGTGATTGTTCATAACAGGTTGTGGGTGAGTTCACACACATGCAATACAGGACATCAGTGAGCTGAAGCTTAGGAAGAAGATTTGAGAGCTTTTATTAATGCTTTCAGGTCTTATAATAGTTTATACGTGATAAAAATCAACTTCTTATCACTTCATTTAACTTGAACTCTGACCTCAGTTTCAGTATTCAGCCATTCTCTCTAAACATGGTTTGTAGGTAGCCTTTCAAGTGGATCCTTATACCGTGTGTGTGTCTCTGTGTGAGAGTGTGTGTTTAAATGGTGTCTTTCCTTTCAAGTGTTTTTATGTATGTGTATTCATAAAAATAAGCTAGTGTCTGTGTGTGCATGCACACGTGTACGTCTCTATGTCTGTTTGCATTAGTCCTTCTGATTTGCCCTGAATCTAGAGATGGGGACCGCAGCTGTTACCCAGAACCCTCTCCTCCCACTGTGCTTCCCAGCGAGAGACACCCATCTCTGTGTTATTCCCAAATATAAAAATACACTCTCAAATGAAGTAGCATGTCTGGCTGCCATGTCTTCAGCTTAAAATTGTTGTGAGATTGGTTGTATCATGAGGCTGCTGTTTGATCCTTTTTAAACGTGGTGCTAATTCAAGAACTCTTGCTACCTTATGTACCTTACCATACATGGGAAAAGGTGGTGGTTGCTGAAATGAATCCTTATCTGTATACTGTCTGATTAGATAAGATACCCTTCTATAACAACTTCAATGTTATAGAAGAAATCTACACCGACAGGTCAACTGTCCCCACAGATCCACAAATGGACATCAACAAGGTCAAAGGGTGGGAGTGGATGGTTCATGTTGGAATAAGGCCACTGTAACTGCTGCCACACAGATTAGAGGTGAAGGTCAAAAGAATAAACTACATTTTAAATCACCATGGCTTTAGGATTAAATATTTTCACTTCCCATTGTTTTATCTTTAAATCCACAGTAGCTCTGGTTTATACAGATCAGATGAATTGTTTTGGGCTGATTTTTAGGGAGTTTTGGACATGAACCATGGTGCAATCATTTAGAAAGTGCTTCTGTGTTTGTTTACAGTATTTGTGGATTACAAAATAGATTGAGAAATAATTTAAAAATAAATCAACAATTCTTTTCATAAACATGCAAAACAAAATTGGTTATTACTGCTGTCATGTCAAGGACGTGCTAGTGGGATTTTAGTGTTTTCATTTATTTATTTCAACACTTGAATTTAAAGGTGACGCGCTGGTTCGGCTGCATGATTCTTGAACCCTCACTACTACTTAACACATGTTTAATTGTTTCTGAAATACTATTTATATACTATATTAATATGATATATTTGTATATATTGTGGAGAAATACAATGGGTGATTTTTTGAGAATCAGGTACTTTATATGCAAGATAAGAGTAGTGCACTTACAGACCTGAGCCATATAAAAATGTGACATTTCATTCACTTCTTGTGTCCCCTCCAGGCAACTTAGAGATCAGCAACAGTGTCAGAATAAAACTGTGCCTAAAATTCAGCACCATAGATGCTTGTCACTATACAGCATTGAAGTCTCTAACCACTGCTGAAATTTTAGGATAATCAGGACTACAAATTCATGAATAATCTGTGCAAGGAAGAGCTGTTTTCTTAAATGTAAAACACTCCAAACACTCTGGAGATCTCCAGATGGCACGTTCAGCTCCTAAATGTATTCACTGTTTTTGATACGAGGATTCCCTCATCCTAAAAAACAAAAAGTTGTAACAACATCACTCAAAGCCCTTTTTAATCGACCAACATAACCCACAGAAATAGTTTTGAGGACATGGAAAGTTCCATTGCCCATCATAAGCAGTGAAGTGGTGCTGCTGTCTTTCACTGACTTCCTTTCTGGCTCACAGTCTTCAGAGATGGGCTAAAATGAGTGGGTCATCTATCACAACAGAGGGGAGAGTGGTAAATTTATAGCTGTGAAAATAGGCCAGAGCACAGCACTGATGGAACAGATAGAGTGTAATTAGGACAAGGTTAGCCTGCTTCGCACACACACACACACATACACACACGCATGCACACGCATTAAACACTTATCATTATTAATTACGAGCATTTGCATCTTTGCTCACAAACACTCAGCACTCGTTGGCGTTCAGTGACTGACAAATTATTCAATTACTTCCGCGCTTAGCCAAGGCCTCATAACTTAAAACAAGGCGAGGAAAACTCAAATATTTCAAGAGGTCGCAAGGAATTATTATCTTGCACACGCATACGCCTCGCATATTCACACCCTCACACCTTTTCTGGGATAAACACATAGATCAAACGCTCTGCTAACTGACATGCATCTCCTCCTCCTGTATCTGATCTCTTCAACTAACTCCAACTTCCTGTATATATCTAGAACTTATAGCTCTCTTGACACTACCCTCTCTCTCATTCGTCCTCCTCCGTGCTGTTTCTCCACACTTTACTGATTCCTACCACTCATCTCCCTCTGCTTTTCTTTAGATTTTTTTCTCCCCAGTGCAGTTTACAACACATTTGCTCATTTTCACACCTTTTTTAATTCCCCTTAGAATGCTTTCATTTTCGCTGCTGTCAAAGCCCACACCTTTCTCCCCACAGCTTTTCCCTCTCTTCCTCCTGTCCCTTTCTCCTTACAGCAGTCTGCAAGCGTGCGCCTCCCTGGTTACATGTAACACACACTGCCTTCAGACACATCACACTAACACTCACACTTAGCTGCCCCCTGTCTTCCGGGGCTGCGCTGTAAGCCTATGGAGCAGATGGGCTCACTGGCTGAATGACTGAGCTGTGCTCTGACAAACTGCCTCTCTGTACACTGTTGCTCAGCTGAAGGGATGATGCCCTCTGCACAGTCTCTCATCTTAATCTGGCCGCCCACAGACTTGCCAATCTAGAAACTGGCAAATGTTTGAAAGACCTGGCAACTCAAGGGGTAGAGCACAGACAGTTTTGATGCAGAATCTTACGATCAGTTTGGATATTTCCAGGATGGCAACGTTTAGGTTTGTGAATGAAAATGTTGGGAATAATGTCTCGGAGTCCATTTGGTTGAGGAATGATTCCATGCCAGGAAACATGTGAATTGCTGGATTTAAAATCGATGAAATCTTTATTTAGTGCCTTGTCATAGTTCAATATTGACAGACAGGAGTTTTACTGAAGGTGAATAGATAGGCTTACTTGGTAAAGACTGACAGATAGTACCTAGAATGATGAAGTACTGTATATTAGACATCAAGGTACCTATAACGGTTCTACCAGTTAGGGTTTTTGGAGATCAAAAATTGATCCCAGTGTTTTATAGTACATCTTTGATTCCATTAAAGGTGTGTATTGAAATAAAAATGTATATTAAGCAGAGTCAGTTACTCACGAATAATTCTATAAATTCTGACATGAACAACTAATAACCTCCGTACATGCTGTATGAAAACATCAGAGAGTGATGGAACTTGGCACAGTCCAGCTTTTATTGAGTGTGATCGCCCTCCTCTGGTTAGTAGCATGAAGTGCCTGTGGCTCTGAGGATGTGGTGGCTGAGTGAATGAGTAAGGTCGTGGATTGAACTCGGTGCCAAACGGCCCTTTTTCCCACTGGAAGAGCAGATGGCAGCTCCCCAGTGCTCAAGGCAGGGAGATGCTGCCACCAGACGCTCCAAGCAGGGTGTAAAAACACACACAAACACAGGCACGTTAACGTTCCTGTGTGCACTGTTCACACAGCCTGAGATGCACAAACACACACACACACACACACACACACACACTTGAATTCTTTTCTTTTTCTTTTCTGTGGGTAAGAATTTCTCTTGACTTCTGTTGTTATACAGTGATACTGTTGCAAGCCCAGCTCAGTGAAAACTATATTACCTGCAACATCTTCCAGGAATTTCTTGTTAACCTGTTAAGGTCAAGCCGCCTTATTATCCAACATTTTCTTTGAGAAGTCAATGTTTGAATCGAAACACTTATAAAAAATTTAAAAAAAGCTGCTGTTTGTCTGCCCAGTGCACACATTGAACCCTATAACTTTTCCATTATTTGGCAGATTGATTAATGGCTTGGGTGTTGTCTGAATATGATACTGTTACAATAAAGCATCACATAAGCTTGCTTCTACAACACGCAGCCACATTTTAAGATTTTTGGTTCAATCTAAAACAATGTCCAGGAATTTCATTGTAGATAAAATTAGGGGGAAAAAGTATTATTGTAAGTAGAGATTAATTTATACTATGTGAATAAACTGAATAATTTTAATAAGTCAACAACTTGATTGTATATAAAAGGCCATCTCCAGGTCATGTCCAATAAAAAAAAAAAAAAGTCTCACACATTTCCTATTCCTCTTATACCTGTATTATAGCTGTGTTTTCTCATTTTAGCATCAAATTATCTACAATTATTGCACATTACACAAGAAAAAGCTAACATTTTATAAATCTCCTCGAAAAGGCGCAAAACTTTTCACTGGCAGTGTGCAGTTTACAATCCTGCCTCCATTAATAATGAGACTACCACTGTCATCTTGAGCCGTGGTGGTTGACGCATTGACGAGGGTGTGCTAAGCTTAGCTGAGTGGTGTGTCACGACGCGATATGAGGCAGTTAGCTAATGTGGTGTAAAAGGATTTAGAGGATTTGACCCTATCAGCAGAGATGACACTCTGAAAGGCTCTGTTAATGACGCTAAATGAGTCTGTGCCTGCAGCATGCTAATAATGGTGGCATGAAAGCCAGGCTTATGATTTATATGGAGCTTTTTTGCAAACAGCTAATTGCTAGAAGTGTGTTGAGCTAATGTGTGTGCACATATTATATATAAAAGCAAGGTTACACAAAACATTCTGTAGCTTCTCTGAAAGAGTGAATCAGAAACTGTTCACATTTTGCTGTGCATTCAGTGAAATCTAGTCAGTTATCTGCTGTCGAACATCTCATCACTTATCTTCTGTCTCGCAGTACACTGCAAGGTGCAAAATATATATTTTTTTCTGGGCAAGGAGGGGCACTGAAATTAATAGCAAACATCCTTTGCTACAACATGTTAACAAATATATCAGTGTATTTGGTAGATTCCATTTTTTTTAATAAGAGCAGGCTGAGATATGACTAATTTTTGGAACTGTGGACTTTTAGAAATGAAAGCCATTGACTGCAGTGTTGACACTCAATATAACCTGTCCAATATAACAGGGAAAATATAAGTGGAGGAATGTGCAACACTCTCCACTATCCTCAGCAGTAGTTTCTGCTGTTATGTAGTTTATATTTGTGGTACTTTTGCCAGAATTACAGTGGGGATATACACCAGCTCACAGGACACTGATAGCAAACAGTACAAGTCTGCAGTTGTGTGAAGCAAAATGTATGAATTTAAGGTGTCCCTAACTGACAACCTCTGGATAAATTAAGATTAAATGTACCGTGCTGAGTTTTTTAAAATCACTTTTATCACTATTTATCACTATGACGAGATACATAATTCATAATTTTTCTGTCAAATCTAAATCTAATATGCTATCATACACAACTACTACTGATCAATCTTCATGAGGAATTTAAGAGTGTGGTAATAGCTATATTACATGTCCACTAAAATATGCAAGGAGTGGTCTGACTAACAGGCATTTAAGTTATGGGGGTTGATCTCAATGTGACTAATGATAAATGACAGATTCAGGAAGCATTTGTGATCGATAAGACAAGAAAGTAAAGGGCCCACGATTCTTTTAAGTTAGGTACACATGTTGTAGTAAAGAAAAGATTCGTTTCTGGGGTTTCAGAAAGCCTTTCACTACACCAACACAGATAAGGAAGCAGCATTCTATTGAGTTTCTAATGGGCAGGACTCCTTTAGTCCAGCAGGAATTATAAAGATTTTATTGATACTCACTGTACTTTATTTATATATGTATTCTTCACTACCCAGGACATAGAAGATTTTCTGTTGGAGATTATTCCACACTGGATAAGGAACTTATCAGTATATCAATAATAATAACAATAATAATCATAAATAGCACGAATGTTTCTTTTAACGTTGCTTTGCTTTTATATACAATAACATCCCTCATCTATCATTTTCTATGGCAAGAGGTACCACCCTTGCTGCCTTGCCAGTCAGGGCATTGGCACAGCTTGACTAGGAGGACAAGGAGATGTTGCCAACTCCTGCAGCCCACCACCCCTTGATCAAATCCTCTTTACTGGTTTCACTATAACAGTCCGCCTGCCATCATTGGCTCGCCATCCAAAGACAGGACAGGAGCTTTGTGACCATCGCCAGGGATACCCATTGGAGGTGGGAAGAAGAAACAGAAAGAGAAACAGATGGAGTAATGGGCAGAGTGCTACAAGCTGAAAGAAAGGACTCTCCTGGAGATTTGGCTGTTCTGTATCACAACGAATCCGTAGGGTATGCAGAGAGGCAGACAGGAGCAGCAGGAATAGTATTTAGATGTTTTTAATCTGTAATCATTTTCTGTTTTGTTTTTTTATGAAAGGGCACACGATTCAATACCCAATTCGAAGTCCAATTTGTTTATTTGTGCACATGAATGGAAATGCTTGTGCTGCGATTAATGTTCCTCTAATTGTCTTTTTCTGAATGTGACATTTGTTTACTGTCTGCTGGCATGTACTGTAGCACCACATAACTGTGAAGGTGTCTGGAGTTTTGGATGACTGCCAGCAATTGTTCTTTTTCCTATAATGTATACCGTGGCCCAGTGGCTGCAGCTCGTCATTGTTCCACACATTGTTTTTCCACCTCCAGCATTTTAACACAGATGTTCACTATGGGAAGCAATGGAAAGCTGGCTCATTCACTACACAGTATTTGCCTCACAGGCCTACAGGTAGCCTGTTTGTTGTCTGGTTTGGCACATACTTAGATTTGTTTGTGTGGCTGAGCTGATAGGCGCTGTTGAGTTTGAATGTGACTATGTCTATGTTTCTGTGTATTGTACAGTACTATATCAACAAGCTATAAACCTCTTCCCTCTCTCTTGTGTTGTGTATTTCTGTCCTGTTTGTCTCTGTTTTCTAGGAGACACCTTCAAGGTCACCAGTCGTCTCTACTTGGCCTGGGGGTCTTCTAGAGGGTTGGACCTCCACGCTACCATGAAAGGTTTGGGGACAAACCGCAACAGACACCTGTCTGATGCCTGTGAACCATCCTCAGGCCATCCAGAGGCCCTCTACCCTCAGAGGACCACCACCCTACCACGCAGCCCTTACCTACTGAACCCCACGATGGACCACTATGGCACCATGGACCCCCACCTCTATCAACCAGCCAACCCAGGCTCCCTTCCACCAGACTGCATGCTGCCCCTCAACAACCAGCTGTCCAACAGCAGCACCTTCCCCAGGATTCATTACAACTCCTATGACCAGTCTGACTTCTCCCCACCAGGAGACAGTATCGGGGGGATAAGTACAGGGACCATGGGTACATCCATGTCCATGGGCATGGGAGCCCACATGGGAATGGCAGGGCTAAGTGGACGAACACCTATGATTACGAGTGGCTCAGCAACTATATCACATCATATGACCAAGAACCAGACACCACCCAGTCTACTGGAGTTTGATAAGCAGCTACCTGTAGGCTGTGACGGATTCAGCACATTGCAGTTTCATCGAACGTCTGCTGTTGCTGCTGCCAAGCACCGCACAGACAGTCCTGGTCGTATCCGTTACATGTTGCACTCAGTGCAGAAGCTCTTTGCAAAGTCCCAGTCACTGGAGAGCCACAACATGAAAGGAAATGTCAACGGACGATCCACTGGCAGTGGTGGAGGCTCGTCTGGCACCGAAGACGGAGGGAAGCAGAATCGCAGATCCAAAAGTAAAGATCGGGGTACAAAATCAGAGGCAACTGCCAAGCGAAGACCACGCTCCAACATGTCAGGTTATTGGAGCTCAGACGATTTGGACAGCAGCGATTTGAGCAGCTACCACAACACCATGGCCATGATGACTTTGGGGCGTCCAACTGGCCATGACAGCCAGGGGGGCCAGAGCAGATACATCCACAGCGGCTACAACACTATCAGCTCCTCCAAAAGCAGCAATGACATGAAGTATCATGCACTTCCTGTGCCTGGGGGTGGAGGCGGTGGTGTACTAGGTGGAACAGGAGGAATGGTAATAAATGATAATGACTATATGAAAGGAGGGTCCTGGTCCACACTGACCATGGGCCAGCCGAAACAGGTGATTCAGAAGGGCTCAGCTACTCTGGACAGGTCCATGCTCAAGTCCAGATCTTGCCAACAGGAACTATCCTGCAACTACCTGCAGGTTGGACGAAGAGTGAGTAGGCCTGAAGTGAATGTTTGATAAAAGTTGTATTTATATATATTTATTTTATGTATTTATTATTAGAGACTCATTAATGCTTATTTCCACTTAATGCTGCCTGTAGGGTGATTGGAGCAGCTCATTAGGCCGCAGTGGGGGTGCCAATGAAATCCCATGTCGGCGGATGCGCAGTGGTAGCTATGTGAAGGCCATGGGAGACATGGAAGACAGCGACGATTCGGAGGGAAGCCCCAAACCCTCGCCAAAAACCGCTGCTCGTCGCCAGAGCTACCTCAGGGCTACGCAGCAGTCTCTGAGCGACCAGCTACCACCACGCAAGTAAGACAATAGACTGAGTTTTATTATGCAGCACATATTAGTATTCAAAAGCAAGAGAGACAGCTTTATGTTAAAGGTATAATCTGTGATTCAAATATACGGTAAACAAAAGCTGTGCCATGTTTAAAATTCAAAACACAGGATTGCAACCTGCTGTCAGTCCCAAAAGGACTTTTCATAAAGGGACTAGCATCAGACAATTAGTAATCTGATTCATTAATGTTTTCCGATGATGTTATAAAAGTTTGTTTACATCAGTTATTTCAATAGTAATAGCAATAAACAAAACAAAGTGTTTACATTTATGTATAACTTTAAGATCTCACTTATATCCTGAATGCTGTCTGGGCCTTTTCAAACATGTGGCTATTAAAGGTGTTATAAATACTGATTGGCACAACGTCTCAACAATCAAAAGAAAATAATTAAGCCACCCTTTTTTGGGCATACAGGAAGGAAACTATCACGGGCCAGCGTCACGATGCCAGTATACAGGAAAATACAAATGCATACAACATGCACACACAAATACACACACTCCACGCTGTGCTAACTTACGCATAGCATTAAATGGTGTCAGACTCCCTGTTGTCCTCCACATGCCAGCCTTACTGTACCTCATCTGTGACTTACCTTCCTACTGTTGGACCCACAAAGCATCAGTCTAGATAAGAGGATACAGACAAGATTAGTGTAGTTACATAATATGACACTGACATTTGTTTTCCACTCAGCCAGTAAATCACCATAAATAGGCCTCATCTCTCCAACAGACTGGCACTGCGACTCACTTTTCTTTGAATTACATGCTCCCTGATGCAGATATATTGCACAAAAAGTATGTCATGTTGGTACAGTGGGACATAGCTGAGTTAATGTTGCCGTTTGATGAAATAAAAATGAAAATGTATGCACATTCTTACAAGGACATTTTAGACAAATTTAAGCAAGACAGTACCGTCATGTTTTCTAATGTCTACTAGGAATTCAGAACTCGAGCACAAAGGATTTCATGCATTTGCAAGGGAACAATCACAATGCCCTACAGTGGCGTTACAAGCGTTTTTGGCAGCAGTTACATCAGCTGTCTAAAATAACAGAGTTTATGTGTTTCTACGTTCCTATCTTTAATGACTGTCAGCAGGGATTTGCTCAAGAAATGTACGACATTTTAACGATTCAATATATTTTTGTCTTGTGCCATAGACTTTTTATGCTTTGACATACTCAACTGTATTTTTGCTCTTTTTAGAGTTTTGCATTCAGTCTGCACAAGTACATTTAACTATGCATTAAATTTTCATCAGCATTCATGTTATATAATAAAATATAATAATTGACTATTGATAGTAATGCTTGTGACAATACCTTTGATAAAGCAGCTCTTTTTAGGGTCACACTATTATGTAGACACTCTTAACAGTGGGCCTAGTAGTAGTATGAAAATACTCCATTTAACTGAAATAAGAAGGTATCATCCAGAGGAACACAGCTGCAGGTCTACCTGACATACACGCCTCCTCATAAGATTTCAAATCCCTTTTGAGTCTATGTTGGGAAATGTAAGGATTTATTCTTCCCTAAAGCGTGCTTGAATGACTAACCCTACATCCCCCTGCCAATCCTTGACCATCCGATCCCACTCTCTTCTGTCTGCTTCACCCTGATTGGCGTGAGCAGCAGAACTCTGGATTTCACCTTGTTGCAGGGGGAGCTGGATGCCCTGTGGTCTCCACTCCACAGTGTGTCCTCTCTGCACCAGCTGGGCAGGTCAATGAGCAGGTCAGTTATAGGTCTGTAAGCCACATTTTAGGGGTGTGGTGCAAAACCCTTATGTCTGATTGGATCATTTTTGGATTGGATCATCATACAATGAATTACTTTGCACTGCCCCCCTTAGATGTCTGTAAAATCATTGGCAACTCCAAATGAATTCATGCCCTGCTGCCGACAACTGCCAGTCTCTCTTAAGCTTGTAAATACCATCTGCCCAGTACTTGTAGGTGAAAAGTAGCTGCGTTTGACATTATTCAAATAGGGGAATGAGGGGACATCTATGTGTGGAACATGGCATGGCAGCTTACTACCATGCTACTATCACTGTGTGCCAACAAAGAATATGTTAAAACATGACTTTAGAGCTGCTGCTGATTAAAGCTCACCCTGTTCTTTGTCTTTGGCACCAGGATGGCACAGAGAGCTGTGTACATGCGTCGCCTGACATCACTGGCTTTGCATGCTCAGATGTTACAATGATCACTGCTGAAATGGATCAATAGAGATGAAATTGGAATAGAGTCAAGATTCACAATGACTCATAAATGAAAGCGGAAGTGAAAGAGAAAACATGAATAATAATCTTACCCTCTTTTCAGCTCTCTTTCAATTTGTGGTTTTGCTGATTGTTCACTTTCTCCCTCGATCCACGTTTTCCTTCTGCCTCCCTGTCATCGCATATCAACATCAACCCTAAATATGTGCACTTGCACTCAATACATTGCCTTTAATTTTCCTCCTCGTATTTCGTATCCTTAACACTCCTAACATCTCCTTTATCTTGTCTTTCCTCTCATTTTACTCCTCTTTTCAGCTGTCTTCCATCTCTCAGAGAGTTCTCCAATAACCACAGCCTGGACAACCTAGACTGCATTGCTGGTACAGGCTCATCTTTACCACACTGGGATGATGATGACTTCAGCCAGGCCTGCAGCACCTTGGGCAGACGTAGTTGCATTGGACAGGTTGGTACTTGTAGAGGCAGGGAGTGCCATGAAGGAACAGTTCACCCAAAAATGAAAATTCAGTCATTATCTACTCACGCTGATGGAAAGTTGGGTGAAGTCCACAAAACTTTTTTCGAGGTTTACAGCGTTGTAGCATTCTCCTAAACACCTTAAGTAGCTGGGGACAAAAAATGGCTCCATACAGCTCATCCAGCATAATTCAAGTTTCCGGAAGCCCCAAGTTCTCTATTAATTGAAATCTTAATCTTAAATTCCTAAAATCTGTCAGGGTTTGTACTAATGCTTATGAAAGGTTGTAAATAACCACTTTTTTAAAAACAATTTGGGATCTTGGAGCTTGGATTACGCCAGTATGAAGTCATTTTGGGGGGGTTTCTGTTTAGGAGAATGCTGCAATGCTGTTTTACTGTGAAGCTCCAGAAATGTTTTGTGGATGAATAAACTTCAGCCACGTTTCCATCGCCATAGGAGTGTGTAGATAATGACTGAATATTCCTATTTGGGTGAACTGTTTATTTAAATGTGAGTGTTTGGTGAGCTGTCACAGGCCATATATTAAAATCCTGTTTCTCTCTGTTTGTGTCTCCTTTTCTCTCATTAGCTCAGCAGAATGAGATTTTAATGAGTTTAAGAATACATTTTTACACGAAATGTACCTCACTCCCAGCTAACTTTCTACTTTCAAATCACCAATGAGTTTCAAAGTCTCCTTTGTCTGCCTGTCTGCTACTAACACTCATTTCCATAGTATAATTTGCATTTTGACAGATACATCTTGAATGACTGACGAAATGAGCTTCCATTGAACAAATAATCTTTATTGTGTCCCAAATGTATCTCATATTAATGTTATGGACCCTAAAGCCAAATGACTGATATTGGCAGTTTGAAGTATGGAGTCTAATTTATCTACGGTACTTACATAAGAGCTATGAGCCTCTGACTGACAAGGTCACTAAGATGATGAACAACTATGCAAAGTGGCTCTGATCTTTTTTCAATGAGCTACTCAAATGAGGCAGTGGAGGCTATTAGCCCAGGATTTGCACTCAGTCTCTATCTGGTCACCGCATTGCAACAAATGTGTCCAATATGTGAATTTATTGCTTTAATTTGCTTGCGCAACAGCACACCAAATTTTAATATGCATTATAATTTAAACTTGTTGAGGTCAAGTTGTACAATTTTTAACTTTCTCCCCAAAAAAATGTATTTGAATCAGACCATGTGAAAACCATACCCAAACATTAAACACGAGTCCAAAATATGTGTAAGTGTAACCCTCTGCTTCCTTTTCTTTTGTACTGCCTCTCTTGCATTCACTCATCACTGAACCATCAACCATCATGTTGCTACCAACATATTTTTGACTTCTGCTCAAGCTGATTCTGTCAATCAACAGAAAATAAAACCCAACATCTCCAAGGCTGTTTCTTCCTCTTCAAAAGAAGTCTCAGAAATGGCAGACTTTTTATGAGCATGCAGCTGCTGCATAAAACATACAAAAAAAGTGATGTCTTGTGCCTTGATATTCCTTTTGTTTTCTGCAAGTTCACAGTTCTTGTATGGCAGGCCTGTAGGAAAAAAAATGTTAAAAATAAAAATGCATTTTACAGATGAAATAACAGGTCCATCAAGAAAGCCATCATGAAGTAAAGCAGGAGGAGCAGCACTGGTTTCACTGGAGTTGAATAGCACTTTTCTCCTCACTACTTAGCACTAATTGTACCTGTCAAACCTAATTGTCTCACTTTACAGACAGTCACTGAGTCCAAATTGAACCCACTCACACAGTACTATTGTCCTTACTACACTGCTGCCATGTCTTTACCAATCTTGTCCTTCTTCCAGCTACGGGACCTGGAAATGAGCCATCATTATGAGGACCGCAGCTCTGAGTCCACATTCAGGGATTCCCGTTCCCATTCTCAGGACAACTCGGAGCCTCCAGACTTGCCCATGCCAACATGCTTCCGATCACGCAGCCACAGCTACCTGAGAGCCATCCAGGCTGGCTGTTCCCAAGATGACGACACAGCATCCATGGACTCAGGCTGCTCGCCACCTCTGACTGACACCACCGTTCGCACCTACAGCACCAGCACTGGTGAGTCAGTGGCCCAAAGAGAGTTAGTAAATTTGCTACAAATACATTTATTTGACCTCATAAACCATATAAGGTGGGAAAATGGAAACATTCTTACCATGTTGCAGTGTTACCATGTTGCCAAACTGAGATCTGAATGCTTTCTGGATAACATACATAATATACAAGTACATATCTGTTTTGGTTGCTTTTTTGGTCATTAAACGTTGATCATTTTTGCAAAGTTGTGACCCCTTTTCCAGAGTCATGCAGACACATGCACTTGTGTCTACTTGATTTGTATTTTCCATAACTTTACTTAAATGCTCTTCATAGCCTTGATCCTGGGTGGGACACTAGTCCTATAGCATGCACACACCAGCATTTTTAGCTCAATTGCAGCCTCTTGCTTTTGCCCATGCTAGAAGACCTTCCTACACAGTGGAAGACATGGAAAGAACAGTTTGGCACTTACCTGATCACCACTGGCTTGGACAAAGTCCCAAAGAAACGATTGGGGACAGACAGACCATACATCCTCCCCACACACACAGGTACAAAGTGAAACCAGCTCCTCCACCCAAAAAAAGGATGTTTATTTATTTACTACTTCAAGGACTAGAAAATTAAAAACCAAAAAAAACCTCACTATCTAAACAAACGTGATGAAAAAGAGTTGTGATTTGCCAGTGATCTGGACACAGCTTCAAATCAAAGTTCTCCCCCATTAATGAGACAGACACTAGATCACACTGCTAGTCAATATGAACCTTCACTTTGGAGTTTATTACTGGAATTATTACAGAACACAGCAGCGCAGGAATAATAATAATAATAATAATAATAATAATAATAATAATAATACATTTTATTTGTGTAGCGCTTTTCAAGACACTCAAAGACACTTTACATAGTCTAAAAAGACAATAGAAAATAACATACTAAAAGTACGTAAAAAGACAGGAATGTGCGGTGCAATTGCTTGCTACCTTTATTGAGAGTTTGCTACAGCAGAGGAATTGTGAATGTGTGTGATGACACTGGTTGTTGACGTCTGACTGCTCCTATTGCAAGCCGTTTTAACATTTAATAGCTAGACTGGATATATATTGCAGATATCTGTAATTCAATTCTTCCTAGTCATAAAGAACATTTCAGATATCCACAACGTCATTCTTACTAGTACAAATGACGTCACTTTTGCCATTCATGTGTATTGGGCTTTCA